>JADRCO010000881.1:0-25061 GCA_021464525.1 Rhizophagus sp. LPA8_4_AMF
TTTATTGTGCTTTTATTTTGTAAATTGTGTGCTAATTACATTAATAATTGAACATGTTGGTTAAACTGTAAAAGGATAAATTTTTTTCTAATACAATAAATAAACATGTGTATCTTTCGCTAAGATAATAATTGATCATATGGACAAGCTGAAAAAGGATAAAGCAATTCGAAATCGTGCATATTGCATAGAACAAAAGCGCGAATGATCAGGTTTTATGACGCGATCACCAAAGACACAAAAAAACAAAATAAGCTAAAGATGAATAATCAGTTTGTCAGTAATAGAACATTACAAAAACGCAACAGAAGAGCAATGGAAACAGTTGAAGAACGAGAATCTCGTCTTAGTAAGAACCGTGAAAGAAAGAGAAGAAAAGTTGCAGAAGAAACCGCAGAGCAACGTGTGAAACGATTAGAATATCAACGTAAAAAAAGTATGCAACGAAGAAACAATAATTACAATAGATGTAAGATGCAGCTGAGACCAAGAGCCGTTAACCCGCAGCAAGAGAATCAAAATCTGCGACAGGAGAATCAAGACCCGCAGCAAAGGAATCGAGGTCCGCAGCAAGAGAATCGAGGTCCGCAGCAAACATTTGAACAACCTCCTGCAGCTGAGCTCAACAGGAATGATCAAAAGCTTTTGAAGAAATTTTGTAAAAAAATGGACAAACTTCAATATGTTGTTTGCCCTGTATGCAAAGAAGGTTGCCCATCCATGGTACTCGTAAATGGAAAATGTCGGAGGTGCTCCAGCGAAAAGATTATGCCCAACAAATTTTCCGCGGAGAACAATATGGATCCAGGAGAAGTTCCGGAAGAACTTCAAGGCCTCACAGAAATCGAAGAGATGCTGATCGCGAGAGTCTTTACTGTGATGTCTGTGTATAGATTGCGTGGTGAACAATATGGATATAGAGGAAACGTTATTAATTTTCTCCAAGACGTACAAGAATTCGCAACACGACTTCCAAGGCATCCAGTGTCGTTAGAAGTTCTAATTGTATGATGTCATTCTGCTAGTGATTTAACAGCATTTCGAGATTTTACTGTTCGTTAGGCAAAAATTGCTCACGTATTACAATGGTTGAAAGCCAATAATCGATACTATGCTGATGTTATTATTGACGAAGAAGCTCTTCAATCTTTGCCGAAAAACGACTCTATTGTCGATCGGCTACCACAAATTGAAAACGATCAATTAAACGAGAATTCAAGTGATGATAAAAGTGGAAACGATAATATGATCACACGAACCTTCGTTCCATCTCTTCCTCCATCTCATTCCGAAAATTTTGCTATTAAAAACACGTTCGATCGGTTACAACTTAAAAGCCCACCTATGGCATGGCCGCATATCGATAATAGTCCTATAAACGAGTTTCAAACTCCGGGTTACATCGCAATGGCATTTCCAACGTTATATCTAACCGGAAAAGCAGATCTCTGTACAGAACGCGTTAGAGATGTAAAGCCAGCAGAATACTTCAAGCACCTACTTAGGTACAATGACAGAAGATTCGGATGACATACCCGTTAGCATTACTTTGCATTGAATTCTCTGATGCGTTGGCGGGCATTGCAAGAAGAAAGAATATACGTTAAACAAAACTTAAACGATGATGGACTTACCGTTAATGATATCCAAGAAAGAATTACGGCAGGCGACAAACACATGGCCGATCGAATAATGCAATATGGCAAAGGAATACGCAGGTCACGGCAATTCTGGGTGGGAAGACAATGCAAGCTGAAAGACATGATTAAACAGTTGGGTTCAGATGGGATGATTTTTTTTACATTTAGTTTAGCTGATTTACATTGGCCCGAATTACACAAATTAATGCCAGGAGGAAATACAGAAGATGCGAACCTTCGCCATAAAAACCTTGTTGATAATCCACATATTGCTGCTTGGTTTTTCAACAAAAGATTCGAATTTTTTTTAATTGTGTGCTGAAGAAATATTGGAATCTGGAAGATTGGTGGTACAGATTCGAATGGCAACATCGTGGAAGTGTGCATGTGCACGGTATTGGAAAGATACGAAATGGGCCAATAATCGAATGGAAAAAATGAAAGACGATGAGAACGCAATGAACAAGATAATTAAGTATGTTAATGGCCTAATTACCACAATAAATCCAGGTCTTGATGCACCTATTCCAAACCGACATCCGTGCCAAAAGGATCATAGTGAGCTACAGGATGATTTGCAAGACTATATTGATCTGATTAATAAGCTGCAACGGCACACAAGATGCAGTCCTTCCTACTGCGTCCGAGTTAATCGAAAAGGAGAACAGTCATGCAGATTCGGATATCCCAAAGAAAGATCAGATCACACAATCGTGTGCGACAATGGTCACGGCCAACCAGAATTACTAACAGCAAGAAATGATCCAGTAATAAATCCGCATAGCAGATTGCAACTGCAGGGATGGCGAGCGAACGTTGACCTAAAACCTATTCTCAGCACACACGCAGCTCTGCAATATATTTCGAAATACGCAAGCAAATCAGAACCGCGATCAATAGCATTTTCAGAAATATACAATCAAATACTTAGTACGAGTCAGGAAGACGAAAATTCCCTTACCGCAATTCAGAAACTCCTCCTTCACAGTGTTTCTGAGTGTGATATCTCAGCTCAAGAGACAGCTCATCTTCTTTTCGGAATTCCTTTATATCATTCAAGCCGTTCATTTATTACATTGAACCTTAACAAAGAAGCATCCCGGTGGCTTCATGGTACAGGCAGTAGGGAAGGAGATGGCAGAACAGGTGTAAACGATAATGTTGGATATACAGGACTATCACCTTTGAAAAATTACTGGAATAGACCCGCAGAATTCGAATATTTTTCCCTATTTGAGTTAAATTTAACGCACAAATTTGTTAAAGGCCATTGGAAAAAATGCACAAAAGAAAACATAGTTCGAATATGGCCACATCTATCACCCGTACGTCAAGGACCTCAATGGGAGAAATTCTGTCGAGTAAAGGTCCTCCTTCATGTTCGTCACAGAAACATCGAACAGCTAACCGAAAATGGTGAAATTGAATGGTCAACACTGTATGAACGCTTCATTGAAGAGATTAACAAAGACCCGAATGATCTGCTTAGACTGGCCGTAGATAACAAAGATGATGTTGCCGAAGAGGAGGAGCTACTGGAAGAAGAAATCGAAGATGATCAGGACGAATACAGATCCGATTGGATGATTCTCACAGAGATGGGTCTAAACGCAATCATAGAACGTTCATCTGACTTGGGAAATCGCGATATGGATCGAAACCATGATTGGATTAATGATGGCAAACAACATTACGATGATTCAGATCTCGCAGATGCTAATAATTTTTTGCAACAGGCAACCGAAGATGTATAGGACAACGAAGGAAATGACAATCGTTTTGTAGATATTGTGGATTACGATAGCCTGAATGAAAAATAACAAATAATATTTAAGAGAATAAAATCGCATTATCACAATACGCTTACGAATCCTCAAACCGAACCACTAAGAATCATCATCATGGGACGGCAGGAACGGGAAAATCATATCTGATCATAGCAATCCAAAAAATACTTCACGAAATGACAGGAAACGAGACTAAGACTCCACTTCTCGTTCTTGCGCCAACAGGGGTTGCGGCCTTCAATATTAGAGGAAGAACCATTCATTTCGCACTATCTATACCAATATGTATTAATGACAATAACCTAGACATGAATGGAGAACGGTTAAAACGTTTACAGCAGAAGTTAGAAGGAGTGAAATACATCATTATAGACGAAAAAAGTATGGTTGGACGCAGAATGCTTGCTTTGACCGATATGCGACTGCGTCAAGCTTTTCCTGTCCACAAAAATGAACCTTTCGGTGAACGATCGATTATTTTGTTTGGGAATTTTGGTCAACTTCCGCCTGTCCTCGATCTCCCCATGTATGCTAGTACTCAGCGAGATGCATTGTCGAATGATGGATTCGCAGGTTACAAGCAATTTCGGAAAGTGTACAAGCTTGATGTAATTCAACGGCAATCTGGAAATTCTGAATTACAATAAAAATTTAGGGAAATTCTATTACGGTTGCGAGATGGTGAGTTCACTATAGAAGACTGGGAAATACTTAACTCAAGAACTGAAGATAAACAGTTCAGAGAAGAACGCAACCGATTCTCAGATGCTACATTTATACTTCCGAGATGGATCGATGTTGAGCAAGTTAATATAGAAAAACTCAGATCCTTGAATCGCCTAGTGGCTAAGATTCTCGCTGTACATACTGGCGGCAGGGAAGCAAAAAATGCCAATTCTGATATGGTGAAAGGACTCAAACCTCAGCTGCTGTTAGCCAGAGGAGCGCATATCATATCAACGGCAAATCTGTAGACAGCAGCTGGGTTAGTTAACAGCTCAATAGGAACTGTTCGGGACATTATTTTTAATAACTAAGGGCCACCATACCTTCCAACCAGTGATGGGAAATTCCAGTTTTCAATGAAAATTTTACTGGAAACTGGAATCTGAAAAATTGGAATTTTGATTCCATATTGATTCCAATGGCTTTTGGAATCTGGAAATTTGATTCCAGTGCTTTAAAAAGCACTGGAATCAATCTGGAATACATGTTTCCAGTTTCCAGATTCCAGTAAATGCCAACACTGCTTCCAACAGCAGTTTTTATTAGCTTCGATAACTACGAAGGGTCAACTATTACTGCTCTGGACGGAACTGAAGTTGTCCCGATCTTGCCAATCCGACGTACTTGGGAGAGCAAAAATGGAAGTGTGTGTTCACGATTGCAACTCCCAGTTTGTCTTGCATGGGCCATCACTGTACACAAAAGTCAGGGACTCACCTTACCAAAAGCCAAAATAGATCTTAGAACGAAAGAGTTTGCTGCAGGCCTTTCTTTTGTAGCGGTATCTCGGGTGCGTGCTCTAGGAGATCTTCTCTTCAGACCTTTCAATTTTGAAAGACTCGAACGAATCAAACATTGTAAAAGGTTACAAGAAAGAAAGGAAGAAGAAAAAAGGTTAACTGTATTATCACAGAATAGCATAGAATAGAGGTTATTGTTTGAATGTAATAAAGTAAAAAACACATCAGATGTTTCTTTTTTTTATTTGTTTTATTATTATTTTTTTTTTTGTTACAAAAAAAAAGAAAAAAGATGAAATATCGATAATCTATACGTGAAAATCAATTGTGTCACATGCGGCATAATATTGGATGACATCACGAGAGGGGACAGAAAAACTTACGTGATCGATCATTTTTCATAGTGCATAGACATACAGTGTCCTTCGCATTCGCTCCGGACAATAAGTATATTTTAAGTAAGAATACTTTTCATAGGGCTATAAAATCTAAATGATGTAATGTATTAAAAATATTAAAGATATTATTAATATGTTAAAAATGATATGATCCTATTTGGCTGCATAATAACCAATTATATTATTATATATTTACTTCCAATACCAATTTTCTTACATTTTGTTAGCATTGAATATAATTTGTTATTTGTATTATGTTAAATCTGTGGGTTTTATTAATACTGTACATAATTTTAGTAAAAGAATTGTATTTTTTTTTTTTTTATTTACTACTAGGATTCACCTGTTACTACATTAACAGTTACCTAAACTTGTAAAATTTATATAGACCGGATTATTGATGCGTTGTATATATAAAAATCAAAGATTGGTACTTTTTGCGTCATACAATGCAGTGACACGATGTGGTCGCACAATTGTAAATGATTATTTATGTGGGTAGTCTAAACATAACGCCCACGGGATTGCAGTGTTTATAAATATTAGATAAATATTAGATTAATTGTGTCAGTATTCTGTTAATTGACTTTATTGTAAATGAATGAAAAAACAAATTAGTTTAAGATTTTAAATCTATGCAAATTAAATTTTAAAATATGAACCTCTTTATTATAAATTTTTTTTCATATTATACTGTATTGTTACACTATTTTGTTGAATTTGGAAAAAAACCTGTTCTAGAAGCATTTATATTTGGTCTATAATAGTTATTCGGGATCAAAAAGTTTGCAAATGTCACAGTTGCACAAAGTTGACAGATTGAGTTGTGTACAACTTAGAAATTCTTAGCAAGAAAAATTTTATCTTAGTGTCAAAAGTGAATTTGGCAGAAAATAAGAACTATCTTTATTTGTTTTTTTTTTAAAAAAAAGCAATATCGTACATAAATAAATTAAATTATAATATCCTATTGTAAAGCAGCTAAAATTTTACCGGAGCATTCCCCAAATCCAACTAAGTAACCTTCTCCCTGACAATATCCTGTTAATACTATTTCGTCTCCATCTTCAATAAATTTTCTTTTAATTCCATCAACTTCATTTTGACCGTTCCATGTAATTTCTAATAAAGATCCTCTAGAATCTTCGGTCTAAAAATTAAAAAAAAATATTTATTCAGGGAAATTTTAAAATGTATAGTATGAAAGAACTTACAGGTCCGCTAATAGTGCCGGTGCCACATAAATCACCAGGGCATGTATTGCAGCCATTTACTGTATGATGAGCAAGTTGTTGTTTCAGAGACCAGTACATATACCTTAAATTTGACTTCGTTAGCGTCTTGAAAGAATCACTATTATTTGCTATTCAATAAAAAAAAGGGTTGTTAACTTGTATTAATCGAATTTCGAAGATAAATATTAATATCTACGTTTAATTTTTACTTCCAAATGGATATCATATGCTGATGGGATATTGTCTTTGAGATAGGGTAAAGGAGCTGGATCCTATAAACGAAGATTTAAAAGAAATTATTTAAAAAAAAAATACATCCGTGTAAAAAATATATATATATTAGATATAAACCTGAATAGGCCCATTAACTAAAAATGGTTCCAAAGAATCTAATGTAACGACCCATGGCGAAATAGTTGTACCAAAATTTTTACCCAAAAATGGTCCTAAAAAAACAAATATATTTATGTAATTTCATAAATTAAAAGTTTTTTAAATTAATAAATAATCTTACCTAACGGTATATATTCCCAAGCTAATAGTATAATCGGCGAATAATTAATTTTTTTTATCATTTGTAGTTCAAATAAAAATATTTAATAGTGAACCTGCCTTGAATATCCCGAGCTATTAAGAAAATATTTTTTATCTGACTAAATATATTGAAAAAAAAGCGAATAGTAAATACTAAATTATACAATCAATTATTTACCACTCCAATCATTCATCAAAACCAAACCGAATATATGGTTGTTTGCTTGATCAATCGGAATTCGCGCTCCAAGCTTATTACCCGATCCAATAAAAAATGCCTAATAAATTTGACTCTAATGTATAGAATTAGACCCTTTTTTTTATTGTTTTATAAAAGTTACGCTTTACCATTTCTAGTTCAAAATCCAATTTGGCGGAAGGACCGAAAATTGGAGGCTGGTTTTTGTCAGGTAATATTTGTCCACATGGACGAACAATATCTGTTCCAGAGATAACAATAGAGGAAGACCGTCCGTGATATCCAACCGGCAAATATACCCTTATTAAATGATTTATTTTTTTTAAAAAAAAATTTTTGATAAAATGAAGGCAATTCGACAGAGAATTTCACCAAATACTCACCAATTTTGCATCAGTGCATTGTCTTTACCCCTAAACATAGTACCAACATTGGTTGCATGTTCTTTCGAAGCGTAAAAATCTGTATAGTCTCCGATATGAGCTGGCAGATGCATATTAGCTGATTGCTGCGCCGCGAAAGCTTTTTGCCTAAGCTCCTCGTTGTCTCGTAATTCTGGATTATCATGGGATAAAATTCTTTGTAAAAATCTTCGTGTAGCTTGCCATATCGGTTTTCCTAATGACATGAATGAGTTTAAAGAGGGCTATAAAAAAACACAGAAATTACAATGAAACCGTATTATAGCTAGGAAATTATTTAATCATATTTTAGATCATTTACCTGAGAAAAAACGTTTGATGGATTCTTCAATTCTGGAACATATTTTTCGAATAAAGTTGCTATGGCAGTCAAGTCTAATATTTGATCACCTATGGCAACACCAACTCGTGGAGAAAGCTATATTTGAATTAAAATTAGGAAAATGATTAATAAATGAACCTAATTTTATCTTACATTTTGTTGTGTAGAAAAAATTCCATATGGTAAATTTTGGATGGGAAAATGTGAATTGGGAGGAACATGTATAAAGGATTGCATTGTTTTTTTTTGGAAATTTAGATGACTGTGAGAATAACCAGAATTTCACTGTCAACAACTGATCACCACTTACTTACTCTAGCAGTATTTAAACTAAAATCACAGGACCTTATAAGATTATCGTTGTGATACATTGTAAATTAGCCAATCGCAATTTATGAGATTGTCAATCACTCATCAATCTGGAAAAAAGCTTAGTAAAGATTATTGCTTTTTAAAGTTAAACAATAGCTAGCATGCCTAGCCAATAAGGAATCAAAGAAGAATAATTCCCACGTTACTGACAGAAGAATTTCATATTTGTGTAACATCCAATTTTGTGATTGTTCTGAATCATTATAAATAAATTATTTCTCAAATATCACAAAATCTGCTGCGGCTTGTCGTTTGTATTCCGTCATTAAATATTAGTCTAAATGTATCACAGGATTTGTAGTACTGATAAATAAAAACTCAAAGTTCGCTATCTTGACAATTATCCCTTCTCTCTTTATTGAACGAGTGGCTTTCAATATATATATATATATTTTTTTAACTCTCGGGCCAATCTGTTTTTGGAGGGTAACGCGATTTCTATTCAGTTCGAATCGTTAACTGCTCCGTGTATTTTGAATTCGGGATATATACTTTTCAGTAACTCAAAGTCTAAACCGCATTCGTTGCTTGAGGACAGCATTATTTGTACACTCATCACACAACGCGTGTTTTTTGCTTACTGGCCCTAGATCTTGTAAACGATCAAGAACTTTACTATACTTTACAAAATTATATAATTTGTGTTGTTAATTTGACAGCACGATCTTAATTTGTATTTATACGAACTTTTTAAAGTCCAATCTCCTTATGTCACAAAAGCTACCCGTAGACCGGAAACCTCTTGAACAGGAAGAGTTTACCGGTCTTGACGTGAAAGAGGGAGTAGAAAATCAAACCTTGAAGAATGAAGAAATGGATAACGAGGTAATAATTGAGGACGATTTGGATGGAGCAAACAGTGAAAAAGAAAACTTGTCAGAAAAGAGCGAAGATCTTGTGGGTCGTCAAAATATTAAAGAGGAGAGCAGTAGTGATGATGATGATGAGTTGGATGATGATGATGATGATGATGATGACGACGACATTGAAGATATCGATGAAGAAATAGTAGAAGAATATGAAGGTCATGAAGAAGACTGTGTAGTAACAAAACCAATCACACATGTGTCCCGTCGAGATCATGAACAGCATCCAAAGAAGCGCGTTGCCTTGGCTTCAGAAACATCTAGGCAACAGCATTCTTCTCATCGTGGTCGGAATAGTCGTAAAGAACATCGGCATATGGCTTCATCATCCGAGGATGAAGACTATGTATCTGATGATGTTGACGACGACAGTGAACCCGGTCAGCGAAGAAGGCATTCACAAACCTCAGCAACTGGTTCACGACGGCGGGGTACAAAGGATGAAGACTATCCTCTTAATAACTATGAAAGTTATATTAGTCAATTAAAAGAACGTTTGTATTTTTTTTAAATGTTAATAAGAATTTATTTTATTATTAATTTTATTCATCATAATTATTTTGTTTCTCTTAGCAAATCCTTGCAAAATACTCAATAAATTTAATGATTTTGGAGATCTCATTATCTCTGGTCACAATAGCTTAGACACTAAACAACATTTCATTGATTTAATGTATAGAGAATGGTTTCCAAAATTTGCAATTGTATTACTAAACCGGGGGTATTTATATTAGATTTTAAATTCTTAAAGTTTATCTTATTTATTTGATATTAATTTATGTGTACATATATTTTTAAAAAAAGTTATCCCACTGTAGCACCCGCACAAGCAAACATTATTGCGAGCACAATTCAATCATTTTTGACAAAAGTTCTCCAAATCTCTATTCGACTTATCGAAGAACCAGAGTCAATGAATGTTAGCGAAGATGAGTTTCCCCTTTCAGAACATATGCAGGATGCAGTGTCTCGTATATTAGGAGATGAAAATGCTACGTTTTATCGTAGATTTGATAGTCGATTTGATACAAGGCGATTAGATGTAGGTGTAAATTCAGTCATGATGGGAATAGTTAATGATGATGAGGTTTGTAGACTGGATTTCAAAGTTATTAGCATATTTTGAAATCTTGCAGACGGACCTGAACTTATAAGTAATTAATTAATATTATCAAATGGCTAATTCTCAATTGCTTATGTTATTTAGATTGGAGAATACGATGATTCAAGTGATATTATTGCAATGGAACAGGTTCAAAAGAAATCAATGAAGATTTTATAATTTAAGATGGTTTCTCATTAGTAATTTGTGCTGATAAAGCCTTTCATGTTGCTTGGCACCTGTTCCCAATTCCAAAGTTGGAACCACGTATATCCCAGTACCAATACGAATCAATAAATACGTTTGTCGGTAATGGTGGATTAGAGGCCGTCCTCCGTGCTCTAGGTTATGTCGACGAAACGCGTTCGATACGAATCGATACTCACCGCTTTAACAATCTCGATCTGAAAAACGTTCATGGTGTTATCAGAATGATTCACAAGGTAATCTGTTCATAATAATTTTGTTTCTTAATAAATAATACAAATAATTCTAATAATCATTTTATTAGATTGGTCCATATGTCCCTAATAATGTGGATTTTAGACAATTTGTAATGAAGGTTGCAAATTGCGTATACGATCAAATTATAAACATACCTGAAGAATGGCTTATCCGTCAAGATAAAAAATTAATCCCAAATATTGTTCACATGGTCACATCCATGATATTAACTTTGCCTTCATCTGTTTCTGGTACAGTCAAGGATATTGAGAGGAACTATCACCCAATGATTTCGTCAGATGAAGATGACGATGATGATAGCGATTATACGCTATATCAGGAAGTACCCGATGAACAACAAGTTATTAGGAGTGCTCAATTGAAAATTGATATTGCAGTTCGCTTATTGAAGACTTCAAGATTGGACTTGCGATTAACAGGTTTAAATGAAATTAAAGAAGCTCTTATTTTAGGTTTAAAACAAGCAAGAGTACTCAAAAGGAGTAGACGTAGAGGTAATGCTCGAAAAAGAAGTTTGAGCGTTGATGGCGAGGACGATACTATTCAAGTGGATGAGGAAAACCCTTCCGATAAAATTCATCGGTATTTTCATTATCTAAAATTATTAGAAATATTTTCCTTTAAAATCTTGGTTTATTTAAATATTAATTTATTAAATATTGATGTATGTTTACAGTGTGCTTAACGAAAAATTACAGGAATATGCAATTCTAGAATATATATTTGGATCTAACATTCATTTGGAAATTGTACAACGGTGTACTGATATTTTAACTTTTATGATACATACTCGTACGCTAACAACTCGTGAATTGGATATTGTATGGTCTCCAATTGATGGGAATCAACATCGTAGCATAATTCACGGTGTTTGTCAAGTTTTAATTGAAATTTCAGATTCATTGAGTCAAGATCAAAGAGATTATTTGTTTCGAAAATTAATGAAAATGCCCATGAGTTTTATTGAAACACAGACATATCTGTTAATAAGAACATTGGTACAGTCTACAATGACCTGTGTAAGAGTAGGAGGAGTGGTAAATATTAAAATTATGTATTATTGAGCCTTGATATTTAATTGATCATTATTATTTTCCTTCCAATTTTCAATTTATAAGCTCGTCAGTCATATTTCTTTCGAAGCTCATCGAATATTATGGCGTATTCTATGTGATTCCTCTATACCTGTACCAGTATTAATGAATGCAGAAGTGTTATCACCGACGGCTGGTTCTTCTGCTTCAACTATATCAACTATTGACCCGGAAATTACACAAAATGCTTGTACTGTTTTAACAGACTTGTTACAAGGTGATACTCGTCAGGAAGATCGCAACGCGTTATTAGATATGTGCATCGATTGTTTGAAGAGGCATGACCCAGGAACAGTATGGGCCTTAAGAATATTAACAAGGATTATTTGTAGGTTATAAAATTTATTGGTAATTTTGGTTTTAAAAAAAAAAGTGGGAGAAACATAATCATAAATTAATATTAATTTGCATATAAAAGCTCCTCCGTTCCCAAATCCTTCCACAACTACCAATGGATATCTTCATCATCTAATAACTGGTGTGAATCTACCACAATTGTTTTTGGATGATTTGGAGCATTGGACTAAAACTGTAAAAGTTTGTGCTGATAGGAGCTATAGCTCATTTAGCATGGATCTTGGTGAGAGTTTAAAATATTTATTAATATTTTTTCTCCATGTATTAAATTAATTAATTTAATTTTACTTAAAAAAAAAAAAAAGATCGCAACACATCATATACTGCTTCGTCTTCGACGGTTTTACTCTCTCCGTCAAGAGCAGCAATATTAAGAGATCAACTAATTTCACGTTTGCAATTTTTACAATGGGTTGCAAATTATGAAACCGTCCCATTTTTTACCTCTACAGCACAGACTGATGTAATATGGAACTGTTTAATCGTTGATCCAATTGGCAAGCAAGAACAGGATGAGGCATTTTCATATTTCGATCATATCATTGAATATGATCATTTTACAAGTCATTTTTTTAATAATCGTTTACCTGAGTTAGATGTTAGATATTTATCAGACCAAGCATTTAAATATGCCAAAAACTGTTTACTTAAAGTTAATGCGAAAAATGGAAGGTTACGTTCGGTACGTTACAAAATACTTGGATATTTCAATTATCTTTGCTATAGTTAGTAATAAATTCAATTATTTTAGACGTCACCTAATCCTCAGTCACAAAATCAGCTTAGTATCATTGTACAAGGTGATCTTATTGGAATTGATTTAATATGGGATATTGCTTTACGTGCGGATGAGGAATCTGTGGGCAATGAGGCTATTGTCTTTTTGGTTTATTTATATTTGAATGTGGGTGTGGGCTCAATGTTGTAATTGTTGTCAGTTATTCATTGATTTTGTATTCAGAGTTGTGTTGATCTGTGAATTTACTCTTCAGACGGATAAAAAATTGGAAGATCACATTAATCTTGCACGCCAGCATCGCGAAGCTTTGGTAGACAAATGTGTTGCACATTTGTTTATCGCTGCTAACGGGTTGTCTCGATCTCTTGCCTTCTCAACAATGGATAATAATATCACCATGTCGCGTGAAGATAGTCAAGATATGATGGAAAACGATAATGTCATATCTAACTTAGTCCAAGCATCATTGTCATTAGAAAATCAAGATTCAAATGCTTTAAAATTTAAGAGGTGTCTTGAAGTGTTAAAGTCTTTTATGGACTTATTTGATACTAAATACAGCGATTCTCCCATGGATCTTAACATCGTGAAAAAACATAGTATGCTTAATGAAGCAGAAATGATTACTGTAAAAGTAACAATAACACATGCGGGTGTAAGTTTTAAATTATTGTTTTATTTATTTTATTTTTTATTCAAAATTTTTTTTTTTTTTTTATTTTAGGCTAACCGTGGTTTTGAAATTCAAATTCATCCAACTGAAACTGTTTTATCGTTAAGACAAAAAATTGCTTCACGTGTGGGATCAACTCGACCTGGAATGATAAGATTAATTACATCAGGAAAAGAATTAAATACTGACCAAAACGGAATGACACTGAAAAAACTAAAGGTAGTTGATCGACAGTCTTTCATGGCCATGAAACGCACTACAGACATAAAGAATGGTTTAGAGTCTGACAAAACTGAAGATACTGTCGAGGAGGTATGATATTTATATATAACATATCATTTGTTCTGTTATGTAATTTTCGTGTAGTTTAATATTTTATTTTTTTTGTAGATTACGCAATCAGATCTTCCAATTAATATGCTTTCAAAATACATTGATAAGTTCTTCTTGATGCTAGAACTTGATGAAGCTTATTCGTCACAGGTTTTATATTATTTAAATATTTAGTATACTTAGTATATTTAGTTTATTTGTATTCATTTAGGTATATATTACATATATTAATTAACTAGATATGGGATCTTCTTATGAGGCTTCCTACTCATACAAAGTCTATGGAAGCTTTGAAATCACTTGAAATGCCAGTTAAATGGGAAGAACTATTTGTTAATCGTTCTCCATTTAGATTATTATATTCTTTGCAAATATTAAATTGGCTTTTAAGAGACGGAGATGAAACTCAAAGTGGACCTGAATGGAGTATGCGTTTTGTAGAAAACGGAGGACTAGATTATTTATTATCTTTACTTATGGTGCGAGGCTCTGCAAATGATAGCGATAACATTGTAAATTGCCAACAAAACAGTGTCACTAAACGTGCCTGTCTTGGCCTTTTATTGAAGGTTATAAGCTATTTTGCAGTTGGTAAGAGAAAAATTCATTTTATTTATTTCGCTTAATATCAAATTATGTTTGTTTAATATAATGTTTTGTTAACTTCTAGATAATTTATCTGTGAGTTCGACAGTTTTCCAACGATTTGAATCGAATGCTTTAATAACAAAGTTGATTGATATTATTGGATATTGCGTAGATTCTTCTCATAAACAAGGTAAATTCCGTTTAATACTAATCTTATGTTTATGTTATAAAAAAATATATATTATTAAGTCAATAAATATTTTAGTCGGAGAAGATCTTATTATAATTCGATATGCCATGAAGCTTTTATTGTGCTTATGTTTGCGTGAAGATTCAGCTTTATCTAGCTTTGTTGAATATTCTAATTTGCGTGAATGGTTAATAACGGCATTAGTAGCGTGCAGATCAGAAGAAGCTAGGAATCTGATGTCTCAAATGCTTCTCCAGTTTTGTCAAGACATTGCACAATCTTCGAATGTGTTGTCGAACCAACTCCCCACATCTCTTGAATCTTTTCTATCATTATTATGGTCATTCTTGCCAGACGTGGAAAATTATGTTGACACTAGTAAAGAATATTTTGAATTAATGGGAAATTCAATGCATTTTGTCACAAAATCCAATCGTGTTAGTTTACCAGCATTATATAGCGACATTAAGCGGCAAATTGAAGAACATCCAATTAAAGAGGTAATAATTCATGGAATTGTTTTTGACGCCTAGTGTAAATAAAAATTTAACAAGAAAAAAATTTTATATTAGCAATTCAACTCTCCTAACGAAGATACTGTAATAGTTGGGTTAATCAAGTTGATGACGATCATTGTATCGGAATATCAGGATTTTAAACGTGTTTCTGGTGATACGTACGTAAGGATTTATAATATATTTTACTACTTAATTTAAATATTTAGTAATTTGGGTTAAATTGATTACAGGTTACTCGATTTAATATTTTATGAATGTTTGTTCCAAGTTCCTACGATTAAACACACGGGTTCGTGCTTACCTCCAAAGTGCAAACTCGAAGTTTCTAGAAATGCTGCATTAGAACTTTTGAATCAGCTTGTTAAAGATTGTCCAAAAAATTTCCTACGTATAACGGAATTATATTTAAAGCAATTGGATAGGGGTGATCAATTAAATGATAATTGGAATTATTGCCCTAGAACAGCTCAAAAATCTTCTGCTGGTTATGTTGGGTTACAGAACCTTGGTGCGACATGTTATGTTAATTCACTTATACAACAATTTTATATGAACGCTTTTTTCCGGCAAAGTATATTTAACACGCCAGTTCTTGATAATAATAAAGATGATAACCTTCTTTATCAACTTCAAGTTGTTTTCGGTAATCTGCAAGAAAGTGAAAAGAAGTCTTACGAAGCCACTACATTTTGTCATGCTTATAAAGATTATGATGGACAACCATTAAATGTAGCGCTTCAAATGGATGTTGATGAATATTTCAATGGACTTTTTGATCGTTTGGAAAATAGTGTTTCAGGGACACCACAGGCGATGCTTCTTAAAGAACATTTTGGTGGATCATCAGTTCAGCAAATTAAATCGAGAGATTGTGACCATATATCTGAAAAAGAAGAATCATTTTATGTTTTAAACTGCGAAGTGAAAAACAAGAAGAACGTTGAAGAAAGTTTGGAACTTTCAGTTGAAGGCGAATTGTTAGATGGAGGTAATTTTAATTTTTTTTATTTTTTTTATTTTATTGTTTATTCGATTTTAATTTAATTATACACCATTTAGACAATCAATATTTCTGTACCAAATGTAACAAGAGTGTAGATGCTATAAAACGGTATATTATAATTATATTTCTTTTTTTTCCTAAAAAAAAAAAAACTAAAATTTCGTTGTTTTCTTATGCAGATCTTGTATAAAAAAACTTCCTAAAAATTTAATTGTAAATTTGAAGAGATTTGATTTTGACATGGAATTGTTAAAACGTGTCAAGATCAATGAATATTTTGAGTTCCCAACAAATATCAATATGGAACCATATACATTGGACTATTTAATTAGAAAAGAGTCAGGTCAACTTGATGAGATGAAATTTGATGTTACAAACAAAGGTCAATTTGAATATGAGTTGGTTGGAGTGTTGGTTCATACTGGTACCGCAGACTCTGGACACTATTACTCTTTCATTAAAGAAAGAAATCCTTTGCACAATAATGGAAATAATGAAAGTAATGAGCGAAGATGGTATCAATTTAATGATTCCAACGTTGAAATATTCGACCCAAAAGAAATTGCGAAACAATGTTTTGGAGGACCAGAATATGTAATGCAATGGGATCCGGCCTCACAAAAAAATCTTCCTAGAATGTTTGCAAAACAATACAACGCGTATATGCTTTTCTACGAAAGAATTGGTGATCAAAACAATACAGAATCTGAGCAGGAACAAGTTGCCAAAGTACCTGCCGATATATATAGTTCTATTTGGGAGGAAAACATTAACTTCCTTCAAGATAAAAACATTTTCGATCCAGGTTATTTTCAATTAATGTGGTCAGTACTTCATTCTATAGATTTTGGCGAGAAATCTAAAATTACTGTAAATGGAGAAGAAATAGATTTAATTCTTCGTACAATTCAGCTCGCTACTGAGTTTATGCTAGGAACACTTTCACGTGCCAAAGACAATCACGAGCTAAAGAACTGGGTAGAATTTCTTAAATCATTGTTTCAAACACATTTGTATGGATGTCAATGGTTAATTGGCCGACTTATTGATAATAATCCCAATTACATTCAACAAATTCTTATGTCTTGTTATGTTCAAGATGTTCGAGAACAAATTGTTGATTTAATAATGTTTGTTTTAAGAACACTTCGTAACGGAGATCCAACAGCTTATGGTTTACAAACAGTTGTTGTTATTGATAATGAAGATATACTAGACTCGTCTATGAATTTAGATTCAACTCAAGCTCAAATTTGTAATCCTAAGGGCCTGATCGTTCAGTTATGCGAGGCATTGCTTAATTTATTACCTTCCGCACATATTTGGTGGAGGAATTTTGAACAATATTTCTATCTATTGTCTTATATTGCTAGTTCTGGTATGCCGGAACGTATATATATTATTAAGCGAGGATTTATTGGAGAATTGGTTAAATTATTCTTATTGGATGAATTGCAACCATTAAAATCCCGTAAACGAAGGATGGGCGACAAATTTTCATTGCCTCCTTTTCGATATTTGTTGACTACTTTACGTACTCTTTTAAGAGCATGTGATGTTGCTAATATAATTAGTGATAGGGAATCGGAAAGAGAACGAGATCTGTCCTCATTAACAGGAATTCAAACTTTATTAAAATTAAGTCGGAGCGAATATGATTTAATTTTCGAACATAACGAGTCTGAAGATATTCAATATATTTTCTTCATGAAACAAATTCGAGACTGTATTGATGGTGCTGCATCTCGAGAAATCTTTCAACATTTTGCTATCAACAATGAAGAAATTTCCGAAGAATTTATAAATCAATTGATCCGCGCTGCTGATACTTACACTGCAGATCATGTCCGACCACACCTTGAAATTATATATTCATTGAATCAAATCCAAGATTCATTTACACAAATTAGAATCGAACATACTATTTCGGAGATCTTAAAGGTAGAAAATTCTTTCGTTTTTCTTTTTCAATTGAAACTTTTTGTAAATTACGAGAATTCTTAAAATTTTTATAATTTTCAGTTAGCTAAAAGTAATCAAAATTCTCCCCCTATTGCATATGAGTGCCTTGGGTTAATTGAAGCGTTATGCACTTCAACAGTTGGAGCATATGTTCAAAATGCATTTTTTAATTATATGGATGATTGGTTACTTGAATATCTTTTGATCAGTCCATATGAGACTGTAAGGCAACGTGCCGAAGATCTATTTTCTTTATTGATATTTGGTAAATTGGATGAAGCGCAGGGAGATCAAGCACAAAAAGATGCATATAAATCGATGACAAAGCATTATACCATGATGCTCAAACATATGGATGGTTTCGAACAATGCTGGAAAGCAACACATAATAGGAGAGGAGGTACTAAACTTTGTTTTTAATGAATCAAATTCAAGCATAATTATTAATAAATGCTTTTTTTATTGTTAGCTGAACCTTATGGATGGAGATTAAGCAACATCTTCAGATGTATGACAAAATGTTTGAGATCACAAAAAGAGAAACAAATGGTAAGAATTTATAAATTGTTTTATATTTTTAATTTTTTATTAATGCTAAATATTTTTTATTATATTTAAACCAAGTTTCAAACATATTATGAAAGGTTCAGTTCTATTTTCATTGCAGTAGATACTGCCAGAATAGATTGTGATATGGATAAAAAGGTTTGTAATTATCTTTTGGGGGTGATTGCGTTTAACGTCCGAAGTTGATACTATTATTTCTCATTATTAGGAAATAATTACATTCTGGTATGCGGTCTGCGAAAATTACACACCAAACGTGGATATATTCATATCGAATGAAAATTTGACCAATCATCTTCATATGTATTATGTTAGGTAATTATTATACATGTTATTTTGAAACTCGTTTATTTTAATTATTAAGAAATACTTATTACGATCTTTATTATTATTTAGTATTAATCATACGCACGAGAATATTAATTATAATCAGACAACCCTTCCAAAATATTATGGTTTACTCTTAATGGGTTGTCGCCGTTCAAGCGAATATCATAAAAGATGGATAGAAGCTCCAAATTATTATTGGGCACTTAGTAGTATGATTTTCGGTGACTTTTACGATGACCATGTAAGTTGATGATGTATAAATGGATGATTCTTTGTGCGTTGATGCGAAGACATATAAAGTTATTAAATTTCTTTTTACTGTACACAGAAAACAGATGAATTAATCGCGCTGATGAATTTCAGTGCTGACGAATCAATAATATTCAGATCAAAAGTCTGGGATCATGTAATCCCAACATTGGGTAATAATACACCTTTATCACGTAAAGTTAACCAAATTTTAAGGTATATCCGATATTTCGATAATACATTTCAATTTTTTACGTATATTTAATATTCCTAATATTATATTTTTAGACTTGTCCAGTTTTTAAATAGAAATTCAATAGAAGATCTCTATTTGTTCGGTAAATACCATGGATTTGAAATTTTGTCTCAGGTAACTACTTTATATATCGGTTATATCGGTTTATAACGAGTAATTCTAATCTATTAACAAATACCATTGATTTAAATTCGGTAGCATATACATACTATTAAGGACAAACATCCTAATGATGAAAGTATTCTCAAATGCCTGGAGGTTATAAATTTAAACCTGGGTATTGCCTTATCATCTGATGAAGGTAATGATGAAATGAATAATTTGATTTTATATATTTATCGGATGAACTAATTAATTTAATTATTTTTAGGTACTCGTGATTACATTAAAAGTTGGAAATCACGGTCAGATTTTGTAACCAATCTCTTAACGTTTCTTCATCCGAATGTGGAAAATGCAGTTTATGTAAAGGCGTCAGGTGAGAGTTCAAATACAATATTACTTGAAAATTAGATCATAAATTTTTTTTTGTCATCTTACTAAAAATTCTCTGTTCAAAATAGAAATCCTTTGTAAATTTGTTTCAATGAAATCCACCATGAACCTTGCAAGTGAAATTATGCAAATACTTATCGACAAGCATTCACTTTGGCAGCGCGGATTGTCCAATGTTACCCAAGAAGGTAATGCATTTTTTTCAAAGCTTTTGATTTTTTGGTATAATATGTTTTTTTACATTTTGTTATTATAGAATTACAGTTGAAGTTTGGAGGAAGCCAATCAATTTTTACAGAACTAAAGTTACTTGGCAATGAATCTGAAAGTTATAGTCCTTCCGGACCATCAATTCACGTTTATAAAACATTTTTAACTAAGTTACGAACTGAGGATATACTTCGACTACAGCAAAAAATATACAACCATTATTTGATGATCATTAATAAATTGGTTGATGCCGCAATAGAATTGAAGGAATTTGATAATATTATTCGGTTATGTAAGTTTGATACAGCCCAACTTCAAAATTTCTCTCTCTTTTTTTAATACTTACTTTATTATACAATAAAATTATTTAGGTTCATTGATTGTTTTAGAAATGATGGACCACATTGATGTTAACGATATATTTAATCAACTGTTGAATATCTATGAAAAGTATTCGACCAAAGAAGTTATAAACGCTTATCGCAATGTACCTTTTGCAATGCTGGTCGAACGTATTTTGAATTCAGATTCACATTTTATTTTGGATCTTTCGCCGGAAAGATTAAATACTTTCAAATCGCTAATTGGCATCGTAAGACTTTATTCATTTTAATTATTTTTAAACGAGTTTATTAATTAATAAATCGCTTTTACATTTTAGATAAAGACAAGTAAACCAGATGTCATTCAACCTATAGTGTTGAAACATATTCAACAACTTGCAGCTAATTCTAAAGTCCTTAGAGAGAAGATTGACTCTAAAGATTTGGATTCAATTAATACAATTATTAAAGAACTTCTCATAGTAAGGTTTCCAACTTAAGTTTTACGTAAATTTATCAACTATTTAACATAAATTCTTTTTTTAGATTCTTCAAGTTTTGGTACTTGCATTATCTGACAGCGATATACCAGTTGATGATCCTCTTAGAAAAGCCTATTTAGATAGTTTAAAAGAAATAAATTCAGAACAAGTTAAAAGTGGACTTGGACAATTTGATGAGATGACAGAAGTAATTAGTAAGATTAATTTTCTGCTCGATCAATTGACCCCTCAGTGTGAAAATGATTTTGAAGTAGTTGAGAAACCGAAAAATGATGCGATTAGTAATAATGCATAAATTGTGTTAATTGTGGATGATTATTAATTACATTAGAGAATGCGGAAATAATTATATAATTTCATCACTCTTTTACCATCTGGTTTTCTTATGTATGATATTAAAATTTTTTCACTTATAATCTCCTTTTTTTAGTTGTAGTGTATTTTCCCTTAACACTGTTTTTTTATTATTGATTTACACATATATAAAATATAATAAAAAACCTACATTACCGATAACATTAACGTTCCCATTGCTTAATTTTTCATACTGAAATATTGAAATCAAATCTATAAGTTGCATTTTAGTAATTTTTTTTTTTTTAAAAAAAAAAAAAAGACTAAAATTTTTTAAGCCAAATAAATCTGATTCATTCGATATTACGGAAATCTCGTTCATCATGATTTTTGTAAAAAATAAAAAACGTTCACTTATTGTGAAGTATTAATATCATAAATTTCAATATGCTGCATTTGTTGTACCTTGCAGATTTATCTCAAATACTTTTAATATTACACAACTCCTATCAATAGTCTAACTTTTTTTTAAAGAATGATAAGAAAAGGTGATGATCTTCAAATGAATGACGATAAAAAAACTGTCACGCCAGAAAAGTTTGTAAGATAAATTAGATAAATAAAATATGGAACTCCTTCTTTTACCAAAAAAAAATTTTTAACTTTTGAACACTTGTTTTTCAAAATTTGAACATTTTATTATAAAAAAAAATTAACTTTGCTACAAAATTTTCAGTTCAAAACCTTTTGTTTTTAAGATAGGTTTTTTTTTTTAAAAAAAAAAAAGAAAAAAAAACTCCCCCTTCTCCAAAGTTGAAATCAAAAAAAAAAAAAAAAAAAAAAAAAAAAAAAAAAAACCCCCCCCTCCCCAAAGATTAAAAAAAAAAAAAAAAAAAAAAATGGCTCAAACAGATAATTCATCATTTAAGGAGGATGATTTAATTAATCAAACGAATAATTTAAAAATTCAAAATAAATATGATAATAATTTACATTCTAAAACTAATAAAAATAAAACGGTAACACTTCAAACAATTATACCAGAACTTGTAGAATGTATTTTGATTCATTTACCACATCCTTATGAAATTTCACTCGTTTGTAAATTATTTCATGAAATAGTTTCAAAATCAACAAGTTTTAAAAGAAGATGGCTTAGATTTTGGCTTAATCCAAATTTACCTGATGCATTTTTACCAAAATATTCAGATTTATGTCAAGCGATTAAAACAAAAACACCATTTTTTATATTAATACAAATTATTGAATTACAAAGATTATATAATAAACCACTTGCATCATCATTTGGAGGAAGTGTAACAAAATTATTAGATGAAGCATATAATCATGAAGAAAAAGATAAATTAATACCATTATTAATATCAAGAGGGTTAGAAATTGAAAAATATATTAAAGATCATACATTAAAAGATTTTCAATTAACAGGAGGAATAAATTATGAAAAAAAATTAGAAAAAGATTATTTATCACTATTAATAATAGCAACAAAAAAATCCAAAATTTTTAAAGAAAAACTTTTAATATCAAAAAATTTTTTTTCAGAAACAGATTTAGCATTCGCCATAGTATTACATGAAAGATTAGATGTAGCAACTATAATATCAATTAATATACAACATACATTAGATATATTAGAAGAAAGTGTTGATAGACAATATACAGCAGGAATAGCATGGGCATTTAAACAAGGAATTAATGAAATACAAAAAGAAAAACCATTATATTTAAGATTATGTATTGATAAAGCAGATGTTGAATCAGCAAGACAAATTATAGAAAGTGGAGCCAATATAAATATATCACCAACAACACATACAGAAGATTTAACAATTTATGGATCAAAAAGTTTATTAGAATTTTGTATTCAATGTTATTTCGCTAATGGTAATGATAATAAAAAAGCAAGAAAAGAGATGATAGAATTATTTTTACAATCAGGAGCAGATCCAAATTCTGATAATGGTAGACCATTACAATTATGCGTAACAAATCATGATTATGAAATATTAGATTTATTATTAGAATATGGAGCAGATGTTAATTGTGATGGGAAATTTGCTATTAAAATAGCGACAGATTTAGGATATAAAGATATGGCAAAAAAATTATATCGTATATCCAATCCAACAGGAGAAGTAGTTAAAGGTATGGTTAGAAGAATGAGTTTATTAGGAAGGAGTAGAAGTAATAGTGAAAGTGATGCAAATAAATCCGATCAAACTCAAAGAAAAAAATCAAAATTAAGAAGCATAAATACTCATAAGAAAGGAGCTTCAAGAGGATAAAAAGTTTAATATACTAGATAATAGATAGAGATAATCACAATTAGTAAATAAAAATTTTTGACAATCGGACAATTAGTAAAAGATTATCTTCATATTATATATATTATATTATCATAAATGGTCTTTCCTTACATATATATATATATCCATATATATATATATATATATTTATTTATTTATGTATGTATGTTATAAACTTAAAATATATTAAGAAGCGAAATTATAAATATTCTAAATATTCTTTATTTCTTTATTTAAATCTTAGAATTTTATTTTTATTTTATTCATTTTTTTTTTTTTATTATTATTATTATTATCATCATTAATTATTATTAATTATTATTTTATAATTAAATTTCTTTTTAATAAAAAAATATTACAAAAATATAAATATTTTATATGATTGATATATAAAAATTAATATAAATAAAAAAAAAATTAAATAATATTATAATACTTAATTAAACTAATAAAAAAGATCACCTGATTTTATAAATACAATAATTAGAAGGTTCAAAGGTAGAAATACGTCCGACATTAATTTAATTTCTAAAGTAAAATATTAATTTACAAACAATACATTTGTATAATACACATATAGATTTTTTTTTTTTTTTTTTATTGTTTTGGTTTTTTTTGTAAAATAGAAAAAAAAAAAAAATAAATTTATTATGTACATTCAAATACTTTAAAGGAAATGCTAAAAAAAAATTAAATTTTTTACTATTAACGGATATAATAAACAAAAAGTTAAAAAAATAAAAAAAAATAAAAAAAAAATATATATATAAAAAAAAAAATTTTTTTTATTTGTGTAATATTATTTGAGTAAACAAACTAGGTAAATTAATGATTTCGGTAATCGATGTCCGAAAGGAAATAGGAAATAACGAAGATTAGAGTAACAAAGTTCAAAGACTGCAGGGGGTTTACGGCTTTTACGCCTATAAATTGAACACTAATAATTTAATATTTCTGTGAAGTAAAGCAATGTTAGCATCATAAAAGTGTATGATGATCATTATCATCAGTATCATCATGTATTATGTATCATATTCATTTTCGTCCATCCAACATTCAATTTGATATCATATAAAACACGCGGAGTACCAAATGTATCGTAATATAACACCAATATAATTCTCATTCAGTTCTCCTGTTTAATATAAGAAATCAACAACCATTAAAGATTAATCTGGAAAGCTAAATAAAATTTAATACACACACAAAAAAAAAAAAAAAAAAAAAAAAAAACCTAAAAAA
>JADRCO010000882.1:0-25054 GCA_021464525.1 Rhizophagus sp. LPA8_4_AMF
GACTAGAAACAGAATAGCACATGGTTTATATTTTTAGAAATTTGTATTATGAAGCATTTTTTTTTAAATCTTTTCCCATTTCGGAATCAATTATCGTGTTGTTAAACTACAGAATTTTGTTTAACCTAGTGAATATTTACTGTTGACATTTAGCTGATCCATTTTTCCGATCCATTTTTCGGCCGAATTCTCCGTTAACTTTAGCAAGATTTATGTTATCCCAATTTTTTGTATCCTTATGTCACCAGGGGTGTTTAAGTATACTTCCAATAATTTGCTTTTTTTTATTCTTTCCGATTCTCCTCACGTGCATAATAGTTAACTCTCCTGCTTGAGATTAAATTGAGATTCGAAATTTTTTTTTTTTTTTTTTTTTTTTTTTTTTTTTTTTTTTTTTTTTTTTTTTTTTTATTTTTTTTTTTTTTTTTTTTTTTTTTTTTTTTTTTTTTTTTCTTTAAAAACTTACTTCCCTTTTCCTTTGAACTTTTTGCTTTATATTCTATAAATTCCTTTGAAAAATTTTCTCGTCTTTTTTTACTTTGGTGAAAGTTCCTTTTTACTTTATAAATAATACTTTACATACTTTACATATTTTTATCCTCTCTCCTTAATATAACAAAATGGTCAAATTATATAATGACTATCCATCTTGCGACGATAAAGCAAAAAGACTATTCGAAGAAATTAAAGAAAACATTTACAAAGGAAATGTTGGTCTTGTTGGAAAACAGGATACGGATTATAGATGTTGTTGCAAGTATGAACAAGGTAAAGTTTTATATTTCTATTCAGGGAAAATGGTGATAGAGATATGTATATTATAAGATGAATTGATTATAATTATTCTTTCATCTCATGTGATATTTATGTATACCGATTCATATTTTAATTCTTTTAATTCTTTTAATTCTCATGTATGTATTTAGGTAAAGATGCTGCAAGTCAAGCTTGTGGAGAATTTGCGGGTTGCGTCAACCGTGAGCTCTTCATGGAATGTCGTGATGGGGATTGTGCAACTGGCAAATATTGTCAAAATAGAAGGTATGATATTCTTATTAATAAGTTACATTTGAACTTGTCATTATGATATTTATTCATCAAAGAAATCGGGTCTAAAGGAATTGTGCTTATTTAACAAAAAGATTAATTTTTTAAATGTTAAAGTCTTAAGCTACAACATTTCCTGACGGATAGTTCGTTTAAGGGATGAATGGATAGACGAAATATTTTCATATTTTGTTCGTCCTCTTCATCATTTTAATTTATAATTTTTCTTTTGTGATTTTTTTTTTTTCGTTCGTCCGTATAAGTTTTGTTTTCAATTTATCTTATTTTTTCAAGATCCTCATTTCATGAAATATTTCTCATTCACATAGATTTCAAAGAGCTGAAAATGCAAAAATTGATGTGATCCATTTTGCACTCAAAGGCTACGGTCTAAGAGCAATGGAACCATTACGGCCGTAAGCATCTTTAATCGTATCAATTACTCTTGATTCATATTTTATTGCAATTGTTCTAACTTATTCTGATTTGTTTTGTTCGTTTTTATTTAGTAATCAATTTATTATGGAGTACGTTGGAGAAGTGATTAAGAATAGTGCGTTCTTTAAGCGCATGATAACTTATAACAAGCAAGGATTGAAACATTTCTATTTTATGTCCTTACAGGCTGGTGAAGTATGTACATGTATATCAAGTCATCATCATCAATTTATTGTGTCTCATTTTACATTTCTTTCTTAGATAATCGACGCAACAAAGTACGGATGTATAGCAAGATTTATGAATCACTCGTGCAATCCTAACTGCTACATTCAAAAATGGATGATTGGTGATCGATACCGTATAGGTATTTTTGCATTACGAAACGTCAGAGAAAATGAGGAGTTAACCTTTGATTATAATGCTGACCGTTATGGGTAAGTCATATTTTTCGCACATGTATATCCTTTTTATTTCTTGTCAACTAATATAAATATATTCTCATTGGATATTACTAGTTCTCAAGCTCAGAAATGTCATTGTGGGGAAACAAATTGTCGTGGTGTCATTGGTGGTACTAAAGAAACTAATCTTGATATCAAAGACGAGGCCGAAATTGAAGCCGAGTTAACAGAACCCATTCGAAGTGTTGATGAGGTCAAACAATTTATTAATTTGATGTACAAATCCCTTGAACAACCAAGCATGGTGCGACCGATTTTATATAGACTAAAAGTAGGTGTTTTCACGAATTGTTTTTATTTTTTATTTTTTAATTTTATTCAATAATATATATTTTAACTTTCATTTTTTTTAAAAGTTAACAGAAGATGTCGCTATTCTAAGGATGTTTATGAAACTTTTCGGAGGAATTATGCTTAAATCCTACCTTTACGAATTCAGAAATGACGATGAAATTGTCTTCAAGGTAAATTTTTATTCTTTGATAATTCACCTGTTCGTCAATGTCCTATTTATTGACTTCTTTCATTATTTATCCTTTACATTTATAGACATTAAACATTGCAGATAAGATACCTTTCAAGTATAGAGATAGACGTGTTGAAACTTCACATCTTAAAGAATGGGTTACAAAATTTGAAAGCCGTAATGATCGCATTGGTGCGAAAGCAAGAGATTTAATTGATAAATGGGATAAGCTTCCTTCGTGTGGCCCTGAATTGAATGAATTGCAAAAACAAGATGTTAATCATACCTTGGTAAGTATTTTTCAATAGCTTTGATTTGACAATAGTTTAATATGAATGTAATTTTTTTTTTTTTCAAAAAAAAAAAAAAATTTAGGATCTGGCTGATGATGATGAGGTTCAGATGGAAACACCTTTTGTAAAAACAAATAGAGATAGAGAAAGTTTCAATCAAAATAAAGATGATCTTAAAGGAAAGCCAATTGAACGTAACAATTTGGGCCACACAAATTTTACAAATAATTCAGGACTTACAAATAATTCAAGCGATAAAGGCAAGACTCCTCAAGACCTCAATCCCAATCGATACGAGTCAAGTCATGACTTTTACAATCGTTACATGGATAGCAATGCAATATTCCAATCTATATCTCAATTTGAATATTGGTGCAAAAAATTAAGCTGTAAAGTTCCCTCTCCAGATTATTATGACGGTATTGTGAAAATGAGACCCGATAATCCATATGGTTGCACGTACGCTCCTCGTCCGATTTTTAATATGAATTACGTTAGCAATTCTCGTTCTCGATTAGGCGGTATTAATAACAGACGCTTTGGAAAATCAAGGAATCATTCTATGGCCACAAAGACTACATCTACAGAAGAACAAAAGGATCAGCCACAGCAATCGCCACAAGAACAATTGGAGCCACTTGCGCCCAATTGGTATGAAACTAAAGATGAATATGGACAAGTTTACTACTACAATAAGTACACATTACAAGCTTCCTGGGAGCGACCGGTTGTGAAGGATGATGTCAAGAGTTACGATGGATTTAGCCAAGCCGCTCTGCAGGCTATAATTGAACGTGCCGAGGCAATGGCACGCGAAGCAGAAAAACAGAGAGAGCGAGCTGCAAGAGAGAAGGCTGAGGCTGAGGAGAAGGCAGCACTTGAAGCTGCACATGGAGTACCATTGAACACTCCAATGACCGAAAAAGAATTCAAAATGGCGGTAATTAGTCATTTATTTGATAGTAATATTTTATATCCGATATGTTTTATATATATATATATATATATGACTAATTTTTACTTCTTTGATCATCCTAGATTTATAAGTTAGTGATTAATTATTGTAGTAGATTCAAGGGTCATTTCAATGAAGTGGATTTCAAAGGGTTCAGTCGAGAAGTAAGTAAATGAAGAAAATATATATTAAATCTTCATAATATTTTATTAATTGTATTCATTCGTATGATAATAATAATTTATAGATTGGAAAATCAATTCAAAAGAAAGAACTACGTCGTGATAAATGGGCTAGTGCATCTGCTTATATGGTAACAGAAAATATGAGAGCGCACATAAAGGAGAGCGTCATCGACTACATGCAAAAGGCTGTATCTCTAACAGAGAAAAGGGCTGAGGAAAAGAAAAGAAAACGTGATGAAGATGACGGACCAGTTGCTCAAAAGAGTCCTAAGGCTTAATTCCTTCTTTTTTTTTAAGAAAAAACAATCAAAAAAAAAAATAAGCAAAAAATTTTTTTAAAACAACCAACAGGATGGATTGGTCGGGTGAACAACCCATGGCAACAAAAAAAAATTTATTAAAGAAAAATTAGGAAGGAAAACCTTATAACCCGCGTGCAGGAAGAACCTCCTCTTGTACGTGTACCTGAGCGATTTAGCTGTCACCTCAACACGGTGCGCAGGATGGTATTGATAACCTAGGTCCTGGCGAAGAACAGCTAAATTTTAATGAAGATTTATTTAACTAATCACAAAAGTAAGTTACAAAGTAAGTTTGTAAATATTGTAAATGTTTTAAATGTTTTGCTATATATATAGTATTAGAATTTACCTTTAGTGAAAAAAGCTTAATCACTTAATGATTGTTATATGAAAATTGTAATATGTTTAATAAAAGTCTTTCTCAAATTTATTAGAGTTCATTATAATGTACATTAAAAAAAACATCATAGGAACTTTAATTACGCGTAAAATTATTAAAAAAAAATTCAATAAAACATGCCAACCTTGCATCATGATATACTGTAAAGCATTAAGCTAAACATAGATACCGAACTCAAAAATCATTTATCACATGTATATTTTAATTATTTATTATTTATTATTTTATTATTTATTTTATTTTATTTTTAATTCGAAAAAAAAAAAAAATAAATACAACTATGAATAATAAATATATATCCTTTATTATGCTATAGGAAAAATTGGATGAAACTCGAATGTTGGAAAGTTCGAATTTAAAATCATTGGTGTAAGCTGGATTTTATAGGTAAGTAATATAATTTTATATTTTAATAAATCTTTTTCGATAAACATGATAGTGATCTGCGATTCTTCACCTGATTCCGCTTTAATTTTTTATTCTCCAAAGATTTTTAAAAAGCGGATTACTTTTACTTAAATTAGCATATACATTATATAAATATTGTATGAAGATCATGGAAGTTTATATATATGGGTTTATGAGTTAAGCAGTCGGTTTAACCAGTCCGCTGAACTAAAGAGAATATGTTGAAATAATCAGATATGGCTAATTATAATAGATTTGGTAGAATATTTCAAAAATATACAATATAATGAATATAATGATTCTTTTGCATCTTTTAAATTTTATGTTGATAGATGTCATCAAATCTTTATCCTATTTTTTTTTTTTTTTTATTAGGAATGAAAGTTATTGTTTGTCGATGTATACAAACTGTTGATCCAAACATCAGCTGACTGTTTTTTTTAAACTAAAAAAAGAAATGGTTTTTTTTTTATTTTCTTTTATCCCCTTTTTCCTTTTTTCTTTTTCTTTTTAAAGAAAAAATGACAATAACTAATGCAAAAAAATCTTTAAATTTCCTTTTACCTCGAACGATTGAATTTTTATTCGTTCGATTTAAATTGAAAGAAAAATTTTTTACATCAAAATTTTCCACCAATAATATAAAATTTGATCAAACTAAGGAAGAAAAGGAACTTTACCTTAGATTAACAGAAGCATTTCGTGAAAAATTAAAAACAAATAATAAGAATAAACCTGAATATTTTTATGATAATATAATTAAAAATTCAATTTTATTAACATCAAATATTATAATTAAAAAATCAAATAATCCAATTAATGAAATATTTAAAATTAATGATATAAAAGAATTATTATTAAATATTAATTTAGCTAAAAAACATGGAAATTTTATTAAATTAAAAGAATTATATCAAGATTTTAAAAAATTAGATATTTCAAATGAATTAGTTTATAAACAATTCATATTTTGTTTTATTAAAAATGATATTGAATTATCAAAAAAAATTTATGAAGATATGCGTAATAATGGTATTATACCTTCAACTTCTTGTTTAACAGCACTTATTAAAGAAACTATGGGTACAATTAAATCTGATTATTATATAAAAGAAATTAAAGATTTAGGATTAAAATTTACTACAAAAAATCATTTTAATATATTATTAAATTATTATATTTCAAAAAAAGATATTCAAGGAGCTCAATCTTTATGGAAAGAAATGAAAGAAATGTTTAGATTAAAAATTATAGATTTTAAACCAAATAAGATGACTTATATAAATTATGTTAAATTCCTTTGTGAAAATGATAAATTAGATGAAGTTATTGAATTACTTTATATAATGGAAAATGAAGGAATTCAACCTATTCAAAGAGAATTTGTAATTTCTGTTATTCATCCTTTAGCAATTAATGATTATCCTCAATTAGCTTGGAAATTACTTTCTCCATATTTAAATACGGAATTTGGTTTATCAAAAATTTATTCAAATGATTTCACTTTAATTATGGAAGCATTTATGAGAATTAATGATTTTAATTCTATAAGAAAAGTTTTTATTAAAATGAAATTATCTGGTATAAATCCTGATTATAAAGCTGAAAAAATTCTAGAAAAAATTAAGGATCAATTTATTGAAGAAAAAGAAAAATCATGCGAATATGATTTAATTCCTGTATTAAAAACTATTTAATTTCTCTCCGAGCTTATAAAGATTGTAACACTAAATTATAAATATTATAAATATTATAAATGTAACATTAGTCACGTCATTAAGGATCTCGTGCATGATAAAATTGTTTGTTCTATAATAAACTGTAAAAATATATCCTTATATATTTTTTTGATCAACTTCAAAAGAGGGCAAAAAATAACCCTTCTTGTAAAAAAAAGTATTTTTTTTTTTTTGAAAAAATTAAAAACAAAAAAAAAAAAAGAGGTTTAAAGTTATAAATCGTGACTTGTGTCCTTTCGTGTCTTTTTTATTTAAGAAATACTTTTTATAACAATGTCAACTCAATCGCTCGAAAAAGCTCTTCCTACTGAGTGTATTCACGAAATAATTTCACATTTGGTTCACGACTCGAAAGCTCTTAACAACTGTATACGTACTAATCGTTTATTTGCGCGACTTTCTGCTACACTTCTTTACAAAAATCCTTGGAAATATTTTCTTATTGAAGAGGAAGAAAGTGAACTTGTCAAAAGAGAAATTAACCCAAAAGGAGCTTTATTAATTAGAACATATTTAAGTTGTTTGGAAAATGATTTTTCTTTGGAATTCCCCTCTTTAAGAGAAAATTTTATATTAATTCAATCTAGGGCATCACTTGACTATATTTCTTTTACACGTCATATTAGTGTACCTACAATGTATCGATTTCTTGAAGCTATGATTACATCTACATCTACAAATGCTGATAAACCTCGTATCATTCAAGAAGCTTTTTTGGCTTTATCAAAGGCATTTAATGATCGTTGTATCTCTATTGATTCTTTAGAAACTTGTCTGCAAACTACGTCTGATATCTTTTCTCCAATTATTCAAAAGTTTCCTAATATTGCTCATTTAGATCTTTTACAATATGAAAATACTGATGATGACTTGAGATTTATCACTAAAAGTTGTAAAAGACTTCGCGTTTTTAAATTTTCTGTACGTAATTGTAATCCAGCACTTTTATCAACCCTTGTAGAAACACAAAAAGGTTATCTTGATGAACTTTGTATTAGGATTACTGCTTCTCCAAAACAATTATTAGCAGGATTATCACCTTCTGCTATCTCTAAAATTACTGATCTTCGAATTAATGGTCTTCATATTGATCATGCATTGGATGGTCTTAAATTTCAAAGATTAAAATCTTTGGATCTTAGTGATTGTTATAGTGTTGAAGATAAGACTTTTAATGTAGTGGAATTTGGTATTATGTTAACTGAGATTAATCTCTCAGAGACTAAAGTATCAGAAGAAGCAATTATTTCACTTGCTACTCATTGTAAACAAAATCTCAAGAAATTGATCATGTTACCTTGTGGTGCTGCTGATTCTGTTGAACAAGGTATCAAAGCTCTAGCGACTCATTGTCCAAATCTTATTGAATTCAGATTAGATGTAATTCGTGTAGAAATTAAAGCCATCATGGATTTGATTAAATCATGTAAAGGAATGCAGATTTTAGTTCTTGGTGGGGTTGATATAAATAATGAGGATTTTTTACTAGATGAATTAATGGGAAATATTAGGTCTAATATTGGTCATTCTATAACAATGCTCGATTTACGTGAATGGGGAGTTAGTGAACAAGCTGTAATAGAGTTAGTGAGAGATTGCCATAAGTTAAGTAAATTGTTTCTTAGATATTGTCGTAATGTTAACGATAATTGTATAAAATCAATTTGTAAATATTTGGCTGGTAATCTTAAACATCTTGATGTTGCAAATTGTCCCTTGGTAACTCCCGATATTATCACAATAGCTGAAACGGAATTGGTAGATTGTCGGATAATTCACGCTTCAAGGCTTTATTGTATTGAGCATATTTGATCTTTTCTTTTACCTTATTTGAATACCCTCCCTCCCCCCCTTTTTGGAGTATTTAAACAAATAAATTAAATAGTTCATTTTCTTTGTTCTTTTATATATTCATTTTTGTATAAATCAACATGTAATTAATGTATGTAATATTTTGTTCTAGAAAACTAATGTACATGATGGTTAATCTTTTTTCGTGTTTATACGAAGAGTATATATAAAAGCGCGTGTAAATATATATAATAATAAATAATATGTCTATTATTTACTTTTTGATTTTTCAGTAATTAAACAGGTTTATTATTACACGATGAAAATAAAATATTTTTTTTTTTCAAATGGTAAATGATTCTTCCAAAATGCTAATTGTAAGTAAAATTATAGTAATAGAATTTGTCTTTTTTTAATACATCATTAATACATCATCACTCGTCCTTTTTTTTTTCCTTTTGCAATATATATGTATATATAGATAAACACGTTCTTAATTTTACGCCAAATCGAGGACTAAAAATATAGTAGTAATATATGTGTATATATATAGTATTTATGGTTACAAGGTTATAAGGAAAACAGGAAATAATAGAAAATTTGCACTAATTATATTTTAAGTTTCTTTTCGTTTTTTGTTATTATGGTATGCCAAAGTCTCTTGAACCCATCACTCTACGATTTGTAGAATTATTATTACCTTCTGAATACCACAAAGACTGTCCACCAGCAAAATTTGATACCCAAATGTCGTTTGTACCTATATTATTATTACCATTATTATTACTACCAATAGATACAGACTCTCCAAGGAGATTATCAGTCACATTTTGTCTTCCGCGTATTGGAGGCCATTCATTATCACCTACAACAGGTCGATGTGACACCCGATTTGTTCCGTGTTGTTGCTGTTGTTGATTCTGTGATGGTGATGGTTGAGGTGGATTTGACTCTACAAAATTTGTTTTAACATATTTATTTATTTATTTACAAATTCTCTAAATAACTATAATAACAACCTACTCAAGGACCAAAAAAATAAAAAGAAATAAAATAATTTAAAAATTATTCCCTAACCTCCAGGCATTGCTGTAGAAAATAATGAATTAGAGAAATATGAACTTTCACCAGCAGCTAAACTCTGTCTCCTGTTTGTCATTGAATTAGTTTTATCATCACCTAGCAAAGCACCAGAGCCAACCATATTACCAAAACCTGGTGGTGGCGACCTTGTACGTATTTCCAGTGACTGTCCTGTACCAGAATTTCTTCTTGGACGCTGTATCGGTTGTGGTCTTTGTACAGCCTTTACATGGGAATCCTCTGGATGTTGGGACATACGACGATGTCCAATAGGAGCTAACGGAGTATTTGGAACAACAACATTAGATCCTATATGAGACGATGCCGGTACTTGTGACCCTAAATTAAATGTCTGTGGACCTAGTGGTCCTTGCCCACATATAGGTAACCCACCAAATGCACCATTTTGCGGATTTCCTGTTACTCCTGCACCAATATTTCCATTTCCACTCATTACAGCGGCTTCATTAAGTAATGATAAATTTGTAGAGGCTACAGATGGTGGAACTCCAGAGGGACCAGGTAAATGTGGTGTTGGAGCAATTGGATTAAAACCTCTAGGAGGTGGCATTTGTTGTCTCATTACTTGATGAGCATGTATGGGTACTGGAGGACCTCCATGGTGTGGATGAACACCCATACCAATCGGACCTAATCCAGTTGCAAATAAGGAAGATGTAGGATTTATTCCCTGTAAAGTGTTCGTTCCTTGTGGTGGTGGATTTATTGCTTTTTTAGTGTTCGTAAAAACTTCATTAGCAACTTCATTTGTCATTCCCGCAGGACCATTCATTATTCCAACAGGTTGTCCTCCAAATTGTGGTTGTGGTCCACCAGGATTAAACAATGGATGTGGTGGTGGATGGTTAGGGTGATTGGGAGGGGGTGGTAAATGAGAATTTATAACATGTTGTGGATTTATAGAATGCTGCGGAAGAGGTTGGTGTTGTTCATGTGATGAATAATTAATCCAATTCATTCCGTTAGGCATTGATACGACAGGTTTATTCTGTATTACCGGTGTACTTATTGACGGTGGGGGTGGTGGTTGAGCAGAAGGTTGACCGATTGGTGTAATTGTTCGTTTTCTTTCATGATGTTGTTGCTGTCTCAGTGTGATAACATTGACAGCTTTTTGTTTCTCTTCCCTATCTTTTCGTTCTTTTTCTTCGCGATCTTTACGTTCCTGTTCCTCCTTTTCTTTTCGTTCTCGTTCTTTCGCTTCACGTTCTTTCTTTTCGCGTTCTTTACGCTCTTGTTCCTCTTTTTCTTTACGTTCCTTCTCCTTTAATTCACGTTGTTTACGCTCTCGTTCTTCACGCTGTCGACGTTCTTCTTTTTCTTTTCGAGCCTTTTCTTCTCTTTCTTTACGTTCTCTCTCCTCTTTTTCTTTCTCTTTACGTTCTTTTGCTTCCTGCTCTTTTTTTCTACGTTCCTCTCTCTCTCTCTCTTCTCTTGCTTTTCGCCTTTTTTCTTCTTCTTTCCTTTGTCGTTCTTCTTCCCTTTGCCTCCTTTCTGCCTCCTTTTTTAGACGTTCTTCCTCACGTCTTTTACGTTCTTCCTCTAATTTTTTTTCACGTTCTGCTCGTTGAGCTTTTTCTTCAGCTAGCCTTTCTGCCTCTCTTCTTGCACGTTCTTCCTCTTTTTGTTGCTTCAAGGCCCTAAAGTGTAAAATCACAAAATATTAACTGGGCGAATTCTCCCATGAATCAACTATCCATAATTTTTTTTTTTTTTAAATCCAACCTATTTTTAGCCTTCTTTTTTTCTTTCTCTTTTAATTTTTTAAGTTCACGTTCCTCTTTCAGCCGATTTTCTTCCTCTAACTCTTCTAATAACTTTTGTTGTCGTTCTTGAGCAACCTGTACAAATAACTTCCGATTTAGGAAAAAAAACTCTTTCTCTAATTTTAAAATAAAAGGAAAAAACAAAATTTGATTTATATATGTACCTTTTCTCGATATGCATTTAACACTCGCTGTTCAAACATTCTTGCAGCGAATATCTGAAACATTCGTCGGCCTTCTTCCATACGTTGTTCTTCTGTTTGATTATCCTATAAACAAAATTTAATTAATATACTTCATTTACAAGTAAAAAAATTTCGTAACCCTTAAAAAAAAATAGTTCTTTACTTCTTCCCCATCCTCTTCATATTCATCCTCATCCTCATCCTCATCTTCATCATAATATTCACCACGATCCATTGCTGACTCCTCTTCTTCTCGTTGCATCCTTCGTTCAGCAAGTCGTTCCATCATTTCGAGAAACTTCTTGCCGTCATTTTTTAATAGATCGTCAGCTACGGTCAAAATGCCTCCTGAGTCAGTATATACACATTAGTATTTGAAATTGATCATTAATAACTTGAAATTATCGACCATCAAGTAGGCATTTCTCCTAAAAGAACTTTAACCCTGCTAGGTGATCATCACGCACCTTTCACAGTTAAACTATTACCAAAGTTGTTGAAGAATTCCTTCCGCGTATCGCTATCATGTTCACTGCCTTCATAATCTTCATCATCTTCGTCCTCATCATCTTCGTATTCTTCATCATCATCATCGTCATCAAACTCTGCATCGTTTCGATATTCAATATTTGAAGAGCCAAATTGCTGCTGATGATTTGCATAAGATTCAAGTTCTTCATAGTAAGCATCATAGAGGGTTTCTAACTCTGCTTCAATAGCGGTCCTATATCATATTTCCAAATTTTTATGTATAAATGTTATATACAGTAGTAGTATAGTATCTTATATAGATACCATATATATTTATTTTTATTAATGAATTTTAAAATAAATTATATTATCGTAGACTGCTTTTTAATAAGCAATTATTAAATCGAGAGGTAATAATTGGTACTAATAATACTAGAGGAATAAGAGAAATAAAATAATACTCAAGGCTACTAACCTCTTTTTGCCACATACAGAACAAGAGCATGAATGCTTTTGCTGTTCTTTCATTTTTTTTAGCACAGCTTCTTTCTCAACTTTTACTAAGCTTCTTCTTTCCTCTTCACCCAATTGTAACCAGAATTCCCTTATTCGCTGTCGCTCTTCATTATTATTGGTATTCCAGATACCGTCTTTACGAGATTTATGATGGGGATGATTATGATGGATATCTGAAATTTGATTCATACTAAGACCATTCTTATTTTTCTTTTTCTTCTTTTTTTTCTTTGAAGGAGTAGTAGGAGCATGATTATTATCACCATCATGATTTGCGATAGAATCCTTTCGTGGAAAGGGTATTTCGGGTGCTTCTGGATCATATCCGTCATCATCAGAAAAGAATTCATCGTCGTCTTCTAAATCCACGTCCAATGCTTCCTCTTCATTTTCACTGTTATAATTTGTCTTTATATGATTATTATGTGTCCCATTAACTTGAATATCAGCTTCCTCTACATGGTCAACAGTAGATTTTCTTTTACCCTTCTTTTTCTTTTTCTTTTTAGTTGTCACGTTATTATTTTGAGGATTATGAGAGGGTGAACTATCATTTTGGTCTCTTGTAGACGGTGAAGTCGGAGACAAAGGCATTCCAGACGGATCCTTTACGATATTCATACACTTTGTGCCCGACTTATTATAAATTACTTGTTTTGTATTTATTTGTTGTGGTTGAAAATTTGGTGGTGGATGGGGTAAACTTTCTTCAGGTGGAAAAGTATGTGAGGTCGCCATCATAATTGCCGTTATGTTTTAGTATGGCGTCCTACTCTTTGCTAAATTCTGGTTATTACTAAGACTTTGAAAAAAAAAACATTCTCATTAAGATGTTAAAAATTTCGAAAAAGAGCAAAATGATTCGCACTAGAACTAATAGCAACATTACTACTAATACGTAAAGATTAGGCTGCTTACAATCACGGAAAGTTGAATCAGTAAATTTTATTAGCTTTTATATTTTCGCTGAATAGTTGATCTCTACAAGCGGTTTGGATTGCGTCTTTGGTTTTTTGGCAGTTTTTATATTTTTTTTTGAAACTTAGGTACCAAACCAGCTTACGAAAGAGGCTGCTATTTAATCACAAGGAATTATTTATATAAATATATGTAATACGGTCAATCAAAAGTTAAAACGTCATCTCAAAATCTCAAAATCTCGGACCGATGTTGACCTAGTGACTACTATGTATTTTGCATAAAAAAACCTGTTTCATGTCCGATAAGATGACGAAATCGATTGAAAAATTTACAATAACCCATAAATAAACATCGCGGCTATAAATAAACAGTATTCTTATTTCTTTGGTAATACCGATAAAAAAATTCACAATAGAAGCACTATAATTGTTATAACGTTCGGTATTTTTCAGATCGGAATGTCAAGTAACACAGTCATGATTACTTCGATTTTTTTATATTGGGTATGATCTGTGTAACGTTTATAATTTGTGACATGTGTATGTTAAAGATACGGTGCTTCAAATAAAGGTATTCATGGTGATTATTTACTACTATATATAATAAGTTCCGACAAGTCACATTGCATCGCCGCCTTTATTATTCTGCGGAAAGTACGGTGAAGCAATTTACTAGAATTTTCTTGTAGATTATCATGCAGCTTCCAAATATCGCACCTGAAATATACACGTGATTTATAATTAAATTGTTATAGACCGTTCCTTAAAAGAATCATTTAAGACTTTTTAAGCAAAAATTAAATAAACCTTAAATATCTGGTACATTATCGTTATCTACAAATTAAGTTATCCAATTTACTAGATTCCGACTTTTGTCGTATAACACCGACTAGTATATTATTATAAATATGAATTATATGGTTAAGTACTCTTAGCAGAGATGTGGCAATTTCAGCGATATTTTTTCTCATGCAATAATACCGGCTAACCTCAATTACTATCTTCGAACTTCAGTGACAAGTGCGCCTCTGATCATACAATCCGACCTCGAAAATGTTCGGAGCTGATAAAAAATAGTTATGGTTAGGAGAATACTCGGTATTAAAAAATATTCTTTATGTATTTCTTTTTCATTTCAATATAGTGGAGATTTTGAATTTTCTTTGAAAAAAATTCTTTGATTTCTTTTTTAAGATTATTACCATCATTTAACTTAGTACTACTATTTTCTTAACCATATACTTACAAATACAACACATTTAATGATATCATGAAAAAAGTTTTTATGAATTTATAACTAGGAATATATGATAATCATATAATATAAGAATTACGTTGCAATATCAGGTTTCCAAAAGAATCAACTCTTTTATAATTTCTTTAATGACAGTAAATTTTACAAACAAAATTCTGATAATTTCTTCATACTTTCTACCAAATTGAAACTAAGCTTCTGGACTTAAAGATAATTAACTTTACTCCAATCCTTTTACTTTTTATTCTATTCCAAGCTTTTATTTCTTAAAAATCTAATCAATCTAAAGAATATTAATAGAATCCCAAATATCTCTTATTTATATCAGATAAAAAATCACTCTGTATTGTATCTCAATAAATATAAAGTTAGAAAATGAAATATTATGATTAGATTTCTCTCATTAAATGAATTCAATGGTATAAATTTTATTAAAAATTAGTTAACTAAAAACAGAAGTATATAGTTTAAAATTTTGAAAAATATCTCTAAAATAAGCAATTTTTTAAAAATTGTATATGATCAATAAGAAAATCTGTATGCTCTATACTTAGATTTTTGACATCAAAATTTGGCAAAAATAATGATTTATTATAATTGCCTTAAATTTTATAATTTATAAAAGCAGATTTCTTAATAATTACTAATTAATATTCCTGATTATTGAAATATAAACTATTTTACATTCAAAAAATTATTTATTTTACTATAACTATTTTATTTATTTTAGTTAAAAAGTGAAAATTTTGTCTTTTGAAAATTAAATATTGATATCTGCAAAATTTTAATATTAAACAAAAAATGTTTCTAAATAGTATTAAACATTTAAACTTTAAATTAATTGTTAGTTTGTTATAAAAAATCAGATTTTTTATCAGTTATTTTTTAATTTTTAAGGTATTTAATACTCTAAAAAATTAAAAATAAAATGTATTTTCGAAAATTACTAATCATATCATTTAAAAATTTAAGAAATTCAGATTTGCAAAAATAAATAAATAAATAATAATAATAAAAAATAAATTTAAAAATTTCAAATAAAAATATAAAATACTTTAAAATTTATTCAAAAAAAAATAATTAATTTCTTCAATAATTCAATTACTTATTTAAGAAATTTTAATACAGTCAATCTCCTATATAAGAACTCCCCTTCTTAAAACACATGTTTTTTAGTTCCAATTTTTTAAATATAAAATACTCCTTTTATAACCGCTTTATTGGTTATAAGCACAATTATACCAATTATTAGTTCTGTGTTATAAAAAATATATATAAATTCCCTTCATAATGTAAATTTCATGAGTTTAATAAAATAACTAATAAAGTATATGTTATGTAGACTTAATAGTTGTAAAAATTTTTATTTTTTAAAGATTTTCATAATATTTTTAATAAATAAATAATTACAAGTATATTTTATATTATAAAATTTTTACAAATTTTTAATATATATGATCATATTTATTTATATATGGAAATATTAGATTAATACCTTTACCAATAATAGGCATATCCTATTATAATTATACTATTAGATAGTTCTAAAAGGTGTAATTATAGGGATACTTTATTCTAAAATCAAAAATAGTAAATATTTAAAATAAACCAAAAAAAATAATTTTAAATTTTAAATTTAAAACTTAATAAGTTATTAAAAAATTTTTTTAAAAAAATTTTTAAATTTTAAACTTTAAAATAAAACTTTTTTTATTTTTATTTAAACTTATTTTTTATTTTTGCAAATTATTTAATATAATAAATAGGTAATTTATTATTATAATTATATATAGTTTATTTACTTTATAATAAAGTAAATAGTTTAATAAATCAGATCTTTATTATAAAAAAATTCATTTAAAATATTATTACATAAAATATTTTCATTATATTAAATAAAAATTTATTATAAACTAGCTGTTAAACCTGTTGTTCTACAACGTCAGATAAATATTTACGTGATGTTATTGGTATGTCAGTTTATATATAATAAAAAAAATTCTAATTATAGGTTTATAAACATAATTTTATATATCCTTTTTAAATGTTTTAGATACACAAATATAAATTCATAGTTAGATATACAAATATAAATTGTAGTTTAAACATTATGGTCATACAAGTATAAATTATAATCTAAATATTACAAGTTAAAATTACTTGCTAAAATTAGAGAGTTTAGCAAGTTAGCATAATAATGAAAGGGTGAAACTATATTAAAGTCTTATTAAAAAGTTGGCGAAACTAGTCAAATGCTGAAACTGTTAAAATTATATTAGTAAATAGTAACTGGAGAAACTCTGCGAAACTATATTAAATTCATATTAAAATCTAGGGTATTATGTGCTTTCTTTTAATTTTGGCTAAAATTAAAGGATAAATATAAAAATTTTCTTTTTTAGGTTTTTACTTATTTTTAATGAAAAATAAATTTTTCTTTTTTTTGAATTATATAATATTCTTCAAAAATTATTTACTAACTGATATGCTCAACTAAAGAATTTAATTGCTGATTCGTATGTGATCGATAGAACAGATATAGTAAATTACAGCGTTATATTTAATAATGAAAAAAATGCATTCAGAAATCTTTTTTTCTCCATGTTAAAATCCCAAATAACTCCAGAAAAACTTGTTGCAACTGGCAGTATTGTGCCAGAACTTCATTATAGTCCATATTTACATGATTGGTAGATTTTTTCTAAAGAAAAAACAAGAAAAATAAACATATTATCCTATTTCTTTACACTTAGAACTTAAAGTTATAATCCAACTTAATAATAACCAATTTATTATATGTATAGTTTGTAATATTTATAGTTCTTGCTATATTTTTGAAGAAAAAGAATAAAGTAGTGGTATTAATACAAGTGCCTCTGCAGCTATTATTTCTGTTTATCAATCTGTTTTTGACAGTAAAACAAAATATGCAGGATTCTCTTATTTAGATATAGATCAACCTAAAACAGTATAAAAACTATTAGAAGGAGTCACATTTCGTCCTTTTATTGTTGAGTAGACAATATTCCAGTTTTTATTAGTTGTTTTGATAAAATTACATCAAAAACAAATAAAATTGGCTATAATTATGCAGCATCATTATTTTATAAATACAGGAGAGTACAATCAGTTTTTTATCAATACGTTAATAAGGATTCTTTTTTAATTATAATATATCAAAACAGTCAAATCGTTACTAAATATATAAATATTTTACCTAACGCTATTTGAAAAAAAACTGGAGTTTTAACATCTATATTAGATGAAACTTTATTTATTATAAATCATTTTCTAATTTTAGATAGAATAAACCAAACATATTAAAAACTTTATTCACAAAAATTGCCTAATAAATGCACACTTGCAGATTGGAATATATAATAAGATAATTATGGAACATTTATATGAATTGTATTTAAAAAGAAATATTAGAAGATCAATTGAATGGTATCAAGTGTTTCAAAATTGGATACAAAAAAAAGTAGTATTATTGAACTACATATCCATCTTGGTGATATATACAATATGGATTATGAATTTCAAAAAAGAGAATTGTGGCATGGTATACAATGCTTTGTGCTACAGAATGTACGAATATTATTTCATATAACAAAAATATTTTTTGTATAAGTATAAATATATATATAGTGTTATTGATATTGAAAGATTATATTAATACTATCTGTAAATCTGTACATTTATAGAAGGAGTTCTGGATAAATGCATTTGAGTTCTTTGCTAGGAAAATCAAGTTCTGAGAATTTTTGCATCAAAATTTATGGTTTATTGCATTTTAATTTAATGGTTTTGAAAATTAAAGTACAATAAAAATCTTGGTTTTGATAAAAAAAGTCTCAGAAGGTTATTTTTCTAGCAAAGAACCTATTTGAACTTGAAAAAGATCATCAAATAATTATCAAATTATATATAGAAGGACTTTTACATATAATCTTACCAACTCGTGCATTATAGGATTACTTTCATAATAGTTATAATGCAAATTCTAAAGGAATAGATGATAAAACACACATATTATCAATAATTGCAGAAAGATTTACATATAAGGAGATAATTGAAAAGTTAAAAGTAATGTGAAATTTTGATATATTATAGAAATATGCATATAATATTTCATTACTTATTAGTATAATTATATAAGTTTCATCTAATTCAGTTAATGTAGCATAAAAATATTTCAGAATTAATGGACCTGCCCTATACTAAAAAAACCAGTTAAAAATGCCTGTAATCAAAGAAAAAGAATTTCAACTACAGTCAACCCTCTATATAGTGAACTCTCGATATAGTAAATTTTAAGTATACTTATAATTAATTTACCTTCGTTATAGCGAAATAACCAATCAAATTGCTTAAAATCTTCACTATAGCCCTATAGTGAAGTTGAAGTCCAGAGCCTAGGGTACATTATATAGAGGGTTGACTGTATTTTTTGCAGACAAAGCAAATGTAAATATGACTTTACAGAAACTTAACATTTTTAATCGATATAGAATCGATATTGTTAAGTTTATCTTAATAGCATTGTTTTGATATCATTTCAATATTATTTTAATATCAATTTAATATCAATACGATATCAAATAAAGTATTATCATTTTAATATCATATTAATATTGAATCAATATCAAAATAATGTCAAAATGATAATTAAATCAATATTAAAATAATGTCGTTAAAATAAATTTAAATTTAACGATATCAATTTTATATCATTTCAATTATCATTTTGATATCATTTTAATATTAATTTAATATCAATTTAATATCAATGTAATATTGAAATAATAATACTTTATTTTAATATCGCATCAATATTGAATCAATATTGAATCAATATTGAAATAATATTAAAATGATCATGTTTAAAAACTTGAGGTTTCTGTAAAGGAGTTCTTACAAAATAGATGCAAAAACACAATTACCAATACTTTATTTAAAAGATTAAAAAAGTACTTGTTGGAAAAAATTTCTGTCACTTATTCTGATGAAATGAAATGTATTTTTTTTATATTTTGCTTACAAAATAGATATTTTAAATATAAAGAAGGTTTGAGAGGGTTGTATATAACTTGCAATAATTATAGATATCAATCTTTTGAAAATTTAGTTAAATTAATAATTATAAATTTTTTCAATAAAATCCAAAGGGTTAGTATTATTGGTTGAATTTTTATTTTCTTGTTCAATCTAATTATATTTACATATAATTTCTTTTGCAGAATCAGTTAATCCATAAATTAGAATATTTATATCATTATCTAAAGTGAAATTATGAAAGAAAATTATTTGTAAATGTGAGTGGTACTACCAATCATATGGATTGTATTAATCATTGTTTATTATTTGCATTTGAAAAATGCATACCCTATAAAAAAAGAAAATCTGGAATTTGTCCAGAAAAATATGGAAAATGTCCGAAAAATTTTGGTGCGTCCAGAAAATATCCGGAAACGATCATGTTTTGGAACATTTTCAGGACACTTGATTCCAGACAAATTCTGAACAAATTCTGGAGTGTCAAGAAAATGTCCAGAATTTGTGTGTCTGGAAAATGTTCCAAAACGTGATCGTTTCCGGACACTTTCCAGACACATGAAATTTTTCCAGACATTTTGTTGACATTTTCCGGAAATTCTTTTTTTATAGGGATATAACAACATTTTTCATGATATCAAGAGTGTGTCAAAATGTTTAATTTACTTAAAGATCTTACTAATCAACTTGACGTTATCTATAATCAACTCTTAGAATATTAAGAACAACTAATGTGTTACTCAGTTCATCAAACTCGTAAAGTATACCTAAATGCTCAATTTAATTCTATTTTATGTGAATTAGATGATTATAGAGCCATTATTGTAGTTGATTACAATGCGAATTTACCTGCAACAGTTTGGAAAATAAAAAGTGAATTATTTGGAAAGCACAGATAGACCTTTTATACGATTTTAGTATTTTAAAAAGACAAAAATAATTATGAAGAATTAGATATTCAAGTTTATGACTATTGGAGTTCTGATACCAAGCAAGATACTTGGTTTACAACGTCATATTTTGAATTAGTATTAAAAATGCTCAACGGTATTTTTGGTCTTGCCTGGTCCTGGCCAGTCTTTGGGAAAATATCAATGATCTGTGCCTGAAATTTTTGTGATGCAGCTGGATTGGCAAAGACTGATAAATAGAAAAATTTGGCCTCTGTCCTACTTTTTCTAAGGCTAGCAGAGCTAAAAGACCAAAAAAATGCAGTTTTTAGTCAAATAACCTATAAAATTCTATTTATTTCAAAATTGGCTGATTGGATTAGTACAAAATTTTGCCACTTTTCAGTCTTTAACCAAGTCTGCTGCACCACAAAATTTTGAGTGCGCAGCCTTGTTACTTTTTCAAAAAATTTCCAAAGACCGGTTAGAGCCTGGTAAGACTGAAAAGACCATTAAGCATCCTTAATCAGTATGACAATAAATTTTAAACCTCTTTGGATTAAAATTATTTTAGATAATGAAGGACATTATCATAATTCAGAATTAATGGCAATCATTAGTCATTGGTATGACTGGTATAATATAGAAGTACATAGATGGATTTTTCTTGAGCTAGGAGAGGTAAAAATAACAGTTAATTCACATCACGTGACAATAAATAATTATTTTGTTGTATTTTTTATTTCTTTTTCTCATTTTATGTTAATTAATTATAGATTGCGCATGCAATCAGAAGATATATTAGAATTGGATGTGATCTTACTAAAGGAGAAAATGTTAAAATAGCACTTTAAGATTTAAATAAAACATCAGTATCATATATAAAACTAAATCGTAATACAAAAATATTGGTTGATTAAGAAAATTCAGATTAAGAAAATTTGAGATAAGTTTATTTTCAATTATCTTGAAAATAGAATAATAGATTTATAATTTTATAATATATCAAGAGTGTAAATTTATTGTAGAATCTTATTTGTAAATAAAAAAAATAAAACTATATTAGGAAAACTATTTATAATTGAAATACAATAAATAGAAAAACAAAATAAAAATTAGAACATTAGGTTTATAATTTTATATTAGATCAAAAGTGTAATTTATTTTAATTTTATTTGTAAAACAAAAAAAAAATACAACTATACCGGTAAAACTATTTATAATATACTCTTCAACTTTGTATATTTAAAGGATTTTAAAAAATAAAATCTTTTAAAAAATACATCAAATTGAATGATTCATCTAAGCAAATTAAGGATGTCTAAAGAGAAATATTTGTTCAGCAAAAATAAAGAGCTAATGAAATAGAATCATCTTCTCCTGTTAGTTTGATAGAAGATAATTATGAAAATGATGAAAAAAATTTAAATAAACCTTTAAAGATATTTTGAACGATTACAGAAGTACCAATATGTTGGAAATCAAAATTAGCTTTCTAAAAATAATTAAAAAAGTTAAAAGATCTAATAAAACGTGTGCATGCTACACTAAAGGTAAACTCTGATTATCCAATTAATCCATTATTTCATCTGAATCACGTGATGTCAATTACAGATATGAGATCATTTTCTTTTTTGGTAATTCCCATTTCACAAAAATATTTTTCTAAAAATGAAAATAGCCATTTTTGAAAATTTGTGTAATATTGATATCATAAACTGAAAGGCACTGATCAATAAAATCATGTGACTTTGACCAGATAAATAGATTGGACATTTTCACTGGAGCATTCCTTTATACTACACTTGCCCTCATGATTCCAAAAAAAATTATCAATGGTTGACAAATTTAATACTTAATGACAATAAATGAACATTAGTACTTTATAAGTTAATTGAACTTTTAATTTTAATTGAAAGTACGACTGAATTTCTGAGAGGTCAAAAATATAGTATACTTTCTTTAATTTTTTTTGTAATTCAAATACTTAAATATAATATACTCCAGATTTATATAGCAAAAATAATGACAATAAAAATAATAATAACGAAAGTTTAAATACTAATTATTTATTAATTTAATTTTTCCTTTATTATTACAGATTTACAGAAAATTTAAATGAAGAATATTTGCAAAATGATTTAAATGATGATGATGATAATAATTCACCTACACCATTATCATATGATAAAATTAATTCTATAATTAATTCAGTTAAAAGAGAATTTTATAATTATCTTTTTGAATATTGGGATAAACTGCCAGATTCTACTTTATTAGCAAGTTTATTGGATCCTAAATCCAAAATGATGTATAAATGGTCTTCTACTTCATAAATTATTCAATCATCTAGCACTCAATCTTTTTTAAATAAGGTTTTTAGTCCTTCTCAAATACAATTATCAAGAGATGATAAAATATCCTGTTATTTGGATAATATCTGCACTTCCTAAACTACTTCTGATATAGATTTATTCCAGTGGTGACTTGACAATAAAAAAAAATTTCCTACTTTATTTAAAATCGCTCCCAAATATTTAGGAATTCCTACAACTTCAGTACTAACTAAAAAATTATTTAATGATGCAGGTAACTAAATAACTTCTGAAAGAAATATATTAAAGCCAACAACAGTTAGCAAGTTACTTTTTTTAAAGAGAAATACCAAATATATTAATCCATTTTAAATAATGTAATTATATAATAAAAAAATAATATGAGAACTTTTATGTGTTAATATTATAAAGTATTTTACAAAAAAAATAAATAAAGAATTAATACTATCATATATCTTTGTCTATATAAGATATTTTGTGGCTATGTATTATTTAATTTATTATATATTTACGCAAATTCAGAAGAAGGGATTAATTCAATTTTTTAAATTAAGTTAAAGTGATAATTCCTATTGTTTATCTTCACCTTCTTCTTTTATACATTCTTATTATAACTCTATTTATTTTTGCTTAGGTAACTGATTAGTATAAGATATATTTGTTAGTTATTACATTATAATTGTTTATTTTTTTCCACTAACTCTTCTATTATCTTTTTGCAATATTTTTTAATTAATTTAATAAAAATGTTGCGAAATATTTTTTAATAAATAATTTAATAAAAAAAAACATTTTGCAACATTTTCTAATTGTTTAAGCACAGAAAATTTTAATAAAATGTATTATATTTGTTTTTGAATATATTGTTTAAGGTTTAGCAAAATTCTTTTAATCAATTAATAGAAAAATTGATTAGTTGTAGTCAATCATGATTAATCAATTAAAGTTTTGATCAAAATGATAATCAAATTTTTGATTGATCATAACTTACCAAGACTAATCAATCAATCTATCAAAGATTTTAAGAATAATCAAATTCTCTATCTAAAATATGTATCATATCCTAAATACTATGGCCTTCCTTATATAATACATATAAACACATTATTAATAAGATACAATTATATATCTACAGCTCTATGCCATGCTTTTTTTATATGTAGTTTAACAGTTATATATATACTATTTCAAAACAATAAGTTAATGGCTAGTATAATATAGTAAAAGGTAATTAATAATTTATTAGATAAATGCTTTAAATAATACTTAATAGATTTTTATACTATCAAATTTTATTAAATATCACAATATGATATAGAAATATTATATTTAAAAATATTATATATTTATATATAATTTTTTAATAAAGTTATGTTAAAATTACTATTTCTAGTAAGGATAATAATAAAAAAAATATATGCAATAAAAGTATATTTTTTGTATTTTTAATAGACTTCAGATATCTTATATGTAAATTATAACTAATTTGCATGGATTTAAACACTTTATGTTCCTTTCAAAATCAATATAATTTGCTAAAAACTCAAATATAATTATTAGATCATATATAATTTACTAAAACTTAAATTATAATAAAAATTTTTAAAAACTTTTCTATGTGAAATAAGCTTAAAATTGATCAATTAGTGCAAAATTTTTATTGCATAAGAAAATTTTTTTTTTAAAAAAAATACTTTAATTTTTCTCACCTTTCACTTTTAACCATACACTTCTTTTAGTTTATTATATAATTTTTAGAATATGACTAATTTACATCTGGGGTGATTTAACAATTTTTCACCTAAGGTGATTTAATCTGATAATTTTATATAATTTACTCAGTGATATCACCTCATTAAATTTGTATATGGCACCCTATTAAATTTTATTGGCTGCTGATCATTTCTTATGTTTGTTTATTTTTTTAGATAATTTTTTTTTCCTTTAGGTCTTTTCACTCCTTTGCACGGCACTCAAGGTACATTTTCTTTCTTTCTTTTTTCATTTTGCTTCTTGCATTTTGTTTCCTACTAACTTTATTTCATTTTTTTAGGTCCTTTGGCTCTTT
>JADRCO010000883.1:0-25032 GCA_021464525.1 Rhizophagus sp. LPA8_4_AMF
GAATAGTACCCTGGTACTATTTAAGGGGGATACTATTTGAGGGGGATACTGTATGCAGCGCTATACGGTAACAGTATTTTTTTTTGAATAAGATTATCAATATGATCGGCAAAATGATTTGGCAAACCCGTGATAATATCAAGATGTCTGCCCGATAAGCAACCAAGCATTTTCTGGTAAACAATGGGTGTATAAGTGTATTCACAAATTCAATGGGATTGGATTGGATTTGCCGATCCTATTAGATTGGATTGGATTCTCACATAATCTAATCCCTATTCGATTGGATTATAAATTTTATATTACATGTGAAAGTGGTGGTAAATGGTGGTGGATGTGGTGGTAGATGGTGGTAGATGCACGGTATGGTTTAGTCAATCGTGGGGTATACCCTGGATTGGAAATTTAATAGTAAAATCCAATCCAAATGGATCCAGTTGATCGGCTCAATCCAATTTTGTAATTTGTGAACGTGGATTGGATTAAGACGTCGACTCAATCCAATCCAATTGAATTTGTGAATGCACCCATTAATATTTCCAAAATATCAAATTTGCATAGCAAGAGCAGAACTTTGTGAAAAAAAATACAATATACATTGTTATAATAATGACTATAGCTATACAATTTGTTTGTACCTGTCAAATAAACTTTCGCATGTCTCGTAATTTATTATTGTAATATATTATTTATATTATTAATAAGATTTATTAGTGTAATATCTATAAAGAAATTCAATGCATAAACCAAATCTTTGTTAATAATTTTAAATACAACATATTATTGTTTAATACTTTAATTATAAGTGTTTGTATATTTTTATATTTTAACAATTATGACTTGCATTTCTATTATTTATTGTTATTATTTATTTTTCATAAATGTGTTATATTTCTGCTAGCAATATAGCAATCAAGTACATATTTTCTATAATATACTCTTTTTTAAACTTAGTCTACCTTAACAGTACTTTCCAACAACCATTTAGGATCAATACGATTTACATTGGTAGGTAGTGAACTAAGCACGACATTGGGTCCACGTATGCTGGAAAGCATAATGCTACGAAGAATAGGTGCAGCACACCTAATAAGACTCGTTCCATCTTCATTTCGTGAATCAACAACAACCAATCCTTCTGCAAGAAGGAATTTCACATCATAATTGTTCTAAGTGGAGAATAATATAATATAATACATCTACTAAATCTGACAACAAAAGTAACTGGACTTCACCATTGTAACTTCCTTATCTCCGTAGCGAAGGACCCCCTCAAGGATCACCCTTTGGTTCTCATTGAGGGTTTCTAAACATTGAACAATGGATGCATATGTTGCTAGATCCTTTATATATTCAGGTAGAAGAGGAACATGCTTCTCCCAGTCATCGAGAGTTGCTTTGATAGCTCTAGACATGATTATTTTCTCAAGATAAAAATAGCAGGCACCGACGAGACCCTTGTGTCCAAGGGTAAGAGAGTAAACATCCGCAGCAATTCTGTCTACATCAATTTCATACCTACTTTCCTTAGTATATTGAGCAAGAAGTTCCTTGACCTCTGAACTAGTAAACTGAACTGAACTGAAGACTCCCTCAGCTGAAAATGGTGAAATGATCGAAGTAGAATTCTTTGATTGTCGAGTTTGAGCAAGCAGAAAATCCTTAATGACCTCGGTGCCGACGAGCACTACAGAATGTACAACGGAAGTATGTCCTGCTTGGTCTCTGAGAACCCGCAAAGAAGCTATAAATTCATTAAGAATTTCCCATTAAGTTTCGTCGTTACCAACAATTAGTCTGGAGGCTTCATCTATAATCAAGATTACATCTCTCAATTTTGTTTTGTTTATATTAAAGAGTCCTTCAAAAATACTTGCTTCTATTTTTTCTCTTCCAGTAGAGAGAAAGGCTTCATCTACATAATCAGGTAAAGCAGACGCCGTTTTGACGCATACGGAACGCCAAAACTCAGAAAGACCTGCATTAGTTATAATACCGCTGTTAAAGTTCAAATAACACACTTTATATTTGCTATTATTTTCAATCCAATATTCCAGTTCCCAAACAGCGGTCGTTTTGCCACTTTGTCGATGTCCATGAAACAGACAGAACTTGCCCTCAACGATGCTTTTACCTAGATTCTCGACAAGTTCTGTAGGCTCAATATAAAAGTTATCTACTGGTTTACATGGTTAGAAGGACGGAAGGTGCGGACTGCACAAAAAAAAAAGATTAGGACCGGAAAATCACGAAACAACGCTTAATGAACTTTTTAATTATGTGCAAACTTACTCGTCATCTTCATGCGTTTTCGAGAACCTTTAACACGAAAAAAATGAGATCAGACCAAATCAATATGTTTTTATTGCAAAAATTTCTTGTTCGAGAGGTAAACATTGGGAGACACTTACCAGTGGCGGGGATGATGGTGATGATGGAACTTTTAGAATCATTTTGATTATCCAATTCATCATGAAAATATTTACTAAACCGTTCTTCAAGTTCCATTTCTTCTCCATGAAGTTCTTGTACAATGTCCTCTTCGGTAGAAATATTTTTATCTTTAATTTCTTTACCATTAACACCAATAACTTTCCAAAGTTTCAAATTGTTTTTGTCGGAATCACCAACTCCTTTAATACTACAGACATGGTCCCTGAGGTGTAAAACTTCGAGTTGGTCTAAGTAGACTTTTGTATCATCAAATTTGACGTATTTTTTTCCTTCATTCTTATTTTCTTTGATAATGTTAACCGCATGAACTTCTACAGTATCGTTGCTTGAAAGTATGTAAAGTTTGAATGACACATCCATCTCGATAATATTTCTATAAAAATGATAAAATAAGTTTTAGTTTTTAAGAGAAAAACTTGAGAAAGTTTGAGAGAAGTCTAAGGTATATACATATACTTTCTATAATTTGTTGAATACATCTTGACTGATTGATATATTCAACTTTGTTACTTCCTTTAAATTTTATTACTTTTCTTTCATAAACTTTTGGTGACTTGTTGTGACGTAATACAGCAAAAAAATTAATAAGCATAGTAAAAAAAGTAATCAGTACACGAAAAAATGATTAATACGGTTTTATCATTACTCATTAGATTTTGATTCTCCGACGAATTCTCAGGTATTTATAAAAAAAAGTTGAATTAATGTTACGTAATTTTTAGGTCGTACGAGTGGTCGTACGATCAGTGTGCCTTTTTTCACTTGCAACACACATAAAGCACAGTAACTCTTGAGAATACTTTTCTCAATCCGGCTACCACTACTAGTAACGTAATTATATTGAATATATTGAATATACAGTATTAGCAACCCCTTACATAAAAGTCAAATGAACAATTTATTATGGAACCTTTTTTTGCAGTTTTCCTTCTGAAACTTCTTGAAAGGCAGAAAACTACTTTTAATTTATATTTTTTCGTATGATGATTTTTGACCAAAAAGAATGTAACCAAAAATAGAAATAAAAGTGATTATTTTTTTTCATTGATTTTTTTATCATCATCTCAGTTATATTTTAATAATGACCAAGTTTATAAAGACACTATAAAGTATATATTATACATTAACAGTTAATAATTGTTGTTTATTTAAATTTTGATAATTTATCACTTTTTTCTTTGATATTGAAATTTTTTTTCATTACTTGGTGATCAACTGATTAGAATCATTAGATAGCCAATTCAATTCATTGAAAATACCACATCTTATTCTTTTTCAATATGTTCCTTGATTTCTTGAAATTGTAGAAAGATAAAAATTTGAATTTCATTATTAATAATTAACTCTTTATCATCATTTTCTAGTATCCCCAACTGCTGTGTCAGCTTGATTGCAAGTTAATTTCTATATCAATCTCAACATCATCATAAAATTTTAAAAAAATATATTTGACGTTCAAATATTCTCTTTAATCAAAACTTTTTTTCCATGAGTATAATTATCATTCCAATATATTCTATTAATTCTTTTTTTCTTCCTTAAAATCAACTTTACTTATAAATATTATTCTAAAAGATGATAATACAAAATATTTTCTTTCTAATGAGGAAATTTACTTTAAAATTGATAAAGAAATAAACCAACTTGCTTGCAACCACAAAAAATTATTTATCTTTAATTCGTTATCTCTTCCATGACCCAAGATCAGTATCTCCCTTCACAGTCTCAAATTTATGTATAAATATCAGAATGTATACCAAGAAATTATCAACGAAAAATCAATAAATAATAATTGTGTCAGTTTATTGCAATTGCAGTTGTCTGATGCGATTCATCATCATATTTTACAGAATTATAAGTAAAACCTATTTATATATCCTCTATGTAACATTTCCGCTTGTACATCTGATTACATATCTTAGTTGTCTTTTCACGTAAAATATCATTTGAAATAGAAAAAAGAATCGCCCAAATGAAAGATAATTATTCGACTAATAAATACAAGTGTTCTATAATAATCCATCTTAAAATGTAACATTTGTAACTCTCTATTATATAGATTTCTGCAGTTTTGAATTCATTGAGAAACTCACTCAATGGATAAAGAAGAAAACCAACGCTGATCCAAAGGCTATTATAATCCATGATATTAAATTCGTTATCAAAGGAAATGGAAAGAAAACTCCTATACCAAGATCTCTCTTGATAAGATGTAGATATATTTTTGCAAGCAATGTATGCAATAAGTTTTTGTTATGATAATAAATTAATAGATGATTGATTCTCTCATAGGTGGCATACTTACGTGATTTTGGCAGGAATTGGGTGAATTAACTGCTGTTTCTTGTATTCTTTTTTATCTGTTGCTGATATCTATAGTCGAATATTTGTCCACCTTTTCCACTGAGCGTACACTGATAGATAATATTCTAGGTGAAGTCTACGAAATAAATTGTTTCTTGCGTTCTCTTAATGAGATAGGGTACATGAACACGGAATTTATTGCAGTGTAATCTACGTAAATCATATTTTCTATGCAACAATGTTAACCCTTGATAGATAAATCTAATAATGAAAATACAATATTCCGAGATGATGAGTCGTACCTTATAATCCAAAATATCATTCTAACACTACGAGCCTCTATTCTTTCATGTATATAAATATAACTGTTCTTTTTATCGGCAATGCAATACAAAAATATGAATTGTTACACAATCTAGTATTTTGATGTAGCTATTCGTGTTGAACTTCGATGATTATACTAACATCAATTCTATAAAACTTTCCCCACATGATACGCTCTAGCATGGAATCACTTCGAATAAATTCCCCTTTGATGTTTCCATCATGTGTCCTATAAAGATTAATAGACTGTTTTTCAATATTATTAAGTTCTTGCGTAACTTGTCTTTCAATTTGACTAATGTTAACGTTGTGTAGGTGATCCTCCATTAAAAATTGTTCCTCATGCTTCTCATATATAGCTTCTCATATATAGTTTTTTTATATATGGCTTTACAATACTTCCTTCCAGGTATCTGAACTTATCATGACATGAAGGTGGTCAGGGTTGTAATTATAGATTGAATTAGCGAAAATACTCTTAATTTTATCCAAGTTTTTCATGTCACTCTTATCTCCTTCACATGTAATAGGAGGGATGTTTATAGCCATGAGTTTTAGTTCGTTAGAAACAATATGAGGTTTCTATCGCTTTTTGATCATAGACTTAAGTTCGCCAACATTTCTTTCTATAGAAATTTCAATTGGATAGTACGTATCGGAAGAATATTTAGAAATTATACAGTTGAGGGCAATAACTGATTGCAAGAATTTTAGTAATTTATTGTAATGGGAGACCAACGTAGACAAAAAGTAATACTAACCTTTTATCTTAACAACTACGTGGAGATTGAATTTGGGAGGACCTTCTCTCAAATATCTTTGATTTCAAAATATGACAATATTTCGTTGCTATCGGAAAGATCAAAACTGGGAATTGTATTATTGCTTCCTATATGGGTATTTGTACGCCATAATCTGAGGTTGCTTTGATAGTTTCGAAGTAATCTTTTTCAGCCTTTTAAGTTCGCTAATCGTTTCGTTTTCTTTAATTTTGATAGAGATTATGCTTCTGAATGGATTTCCTAAACCAGACAATTGATGTCAACAGAACGCATTTTTCTGTGTTGAAAGAAACATATGAATTAGCGTATTAGATTTTCTGTATTCATATTATCATTTATTCTCATCAAAGAAACTTTTTTTTAGCTGCGAGTCTAGTGCAAATTTGTTGACAAAATACAATACACTATAAAGTTGATAAGACAATGATACCAGTTCGTTTATTAACTTTTTGAGCGAGACTCAATATCGATATCGTCTAGTTTTGTCGACAGTTACCTACACGAAAAATGCAGTGTCAGAAAGTAAATAACTTTCCATAACACCAACCTAGCAAAGTCCTGCCGAAATTTTATGTTGATTAAGGCTCAGAAATCTATACAAAAATGATTAGTTTGCAAGCTCTGAAATCTCTTCTTTCGCCACAGCTGAAATATTCATACCTTAATTGCAAAATGTCTCGTCCAGGGTTTCAATATTTTTTAATAATTTCTTCAAACTACGTCAACGAGTTCAGGAATTAGGCATGATCTTGTGTGACTTACATAATAATACAGTTATTAGAATGGGAGGGTAACATATCGGTCACCCTACGGGGTGACCGATATTTTTACCCCCCATCCAATAACTATAGTTTATCTGGTATCACGTGATTTTTATAATTAAAAATGGTTATAATAAATCGTGTATCAGGCAAAAATCATGTATCAGGCATTTAAATCGTGTATCAGGCACTTGTATCAGGCAATAAATCACATGATACCACTTCGCGCCGAATAACTATTAAGTACTAACATAAATCACCAAAATAATATGTAATATTAAACAATAAATTATATTCAAAATTACTATAAATAATGAGCATTATCAGTATGGATCTTCCATATTAATGGACACTTTCTTTGATATTATTCAACATCCTCAATTAATTCAATGATATTGAGTAGAAATCTCATTAGTTGAAATGATATTATTGCTTACCTAGCAAAGTAATAATAATTCTTTGATTATTGGATGATACATTTCCAATTATTTCACTTAAGTATCAATTTTAACAATTTTCAAGATATCAGGTTAGCAATTATTTATTTCTATAGGAGTCTTTCGGTTTCTCAAATCTTTGATTAAAATTAATTCCCTTAACTCCATAATTTACAGCCATTGCAATACTGTAGGTATCTTGTCCATTTTATATTTCATATATCATATAAAATTTACAATTATTTTAAAATATTTTGTAATTAGTATTCTAATAATATAAACGCTAAAATAATACGCGTAATAGAATTATCAAAATTTGCGTCATATATAACAAATCACATATTCACTGAATCACATGCCAGATAACTATCACGTGATAACAGATTATAAATCATATTCATAATTATAATAACTGATAAATATTTATAATATTTATAATAAATATTCTGTTATTTGTAAGTGTACGGTAATTACTACTCAACTCTGATGAATAAGACGTCTTCGCCCTTCAGGCTAATATATGTCCGTTAAATAATTTGATTAAGTAGAAATTTGTTAAAAATCAGATGATGATGTAATTAATTGACACAATATTTTATAAAGTTATTTGCATAATATGCATTGGTGCGACTGACATAGGTATTACATATATCAATTCTACATTAATAACTCATTTCAGAATATCAAAATTTGGAATTTTATTATATCAATGAATAACTATTTTTGGTGATTGTAATTTTTTTTTTATGAATTAATAGAATTAATATCAAGATTTAACGCACGTATTGATAATCAAATAATTAAATTATGCCCGCATGTTTTATCCAAATATTTACTTCTCAATAATTAAACTTTCCGGTAAATTAACTTATTGCGGTAAATTTGTTCAAAAAAAAAATTGGAGATTTAATTTTTTAAGTTGCCTATTTGGGACAGAACAGAATAATACTAATTATTAATCTCGTTTTTATTTGTAATATCCTTTTGTCGTTTAGTCTAAAAAAACTAGCTTATACTATTCGGGTTTAACTCATTCATATGAACAATTATATTTAAAGAGGTAGATAAAAAATAACAATCTTTAAAAAATTTTTTAAAAAATGTCTCTTCCTCTTCGTGAACTTGGTAAAACTGGTGCAAAAATCCCTGCAATTGGTTTGGGGTGTATGGTGTGTTTATAATTAAGTTTTAACGCTGATTAATAACACATTGCTTCTAATGATCTCATCATGCGATTACGATAATCCTTTTTCGATAGGGCATGAGTGATTTTTATGGATCAGCTGATGAACAAGAAAGTATCACCGTCTTGAATCGATCCATTGAATTAGGATTTAACCTTTGGGATACAGCTGTTCGTATTTATATTTTAATTCATAAGTCAAAAAAAAAAAATAAAAGATTATAATTATTTAAAATTTGATTTTTAAAGGATATTTATGGTAGTGGAGCCAATGAAATTCTTCTTTCTAAAGTTCTTAAAGACAAACGTGATAAAGTATTTCTCTGTACAAAGTTTGGTGTACTTCGAGACTCCAATGGCGCATTTACAGGCGTCTCAGGTTCGCCTGAACATGTTCGTCAATCTTGTGAACAATCTTTAAAAAGATTGGGAGTAGATTATATCGATCTTTATTATCAACATCGTATGGATCCTAATACGTAGGTTAAATTCCAGTATAATATAATTATTTTTATTAAGAATTATGACATTTAATTGTTATCTTTATTAGACCTATTGAAGATACTGTTGGTGCTTTAGCTGAACTTGTTAATGAAGGAAAAGTTAAATATATTGGCCTTTCTGAATGTTCTGCAGAGACTCTTCGACGTGCTCATAAAGTTCATCCTATTTCCGCAGTTCAAGTAAATATTCCCTTTGGAAAATAAAGATTAATTAAAATTTTTCAATAAACATGATTATATAACTTTATGCTTTTTTAAGATTGAATATAGTCCTTGGACTCTTGATATTGAAACGAATGGAATTATGGATAATTGTCGTGAATTAGGTATCACTATAGTAGCATATAGTCCACTCGGACGCGGATTTCTAACAGTATTTATCCTTTTTTATTTTTTTTTTAAAAAAAAATTATATATATTTGCGTAAAAAAAGCATAACATCGATTCAATGAATTTTAATTATTTTTTAGGGAAAATATAAATCTCTGGATGATTTTGAACCGAATGATTTTAGAAGAATGCTTCCACGTTTTCAGGGTGAAAATTTCGATAAAAATTTAGAAATTGTGCATAAATTCCATGAATTTGCGAATAGGAAAGGCGTAACTCCAAGTCAACTTTGCTTAGCTTGGGTTATATCTCAGGTAATTATATAGTAAAATGAATTTTAATCTTTTTTTTTTCTTCAAAAAAAAAAGATATAATTATTTATATTATAGGGAAATAATGTTATCGCTATTCCTGGAGCAAGAAAATTGAAATATTTGGAAGAAAATCATGGGACAGCTAAAGTTGATCTTACTCCTGAAGAATTATTAGAAATCAGGCAAATTATCAATTCTATTGACATCGCCGGTACTAGATATAATGCTCATGCGATGGAGGTAAGAATCATTATTTTTTCCTGATTTTTTTTTTTAAAAAAATGACACTAATTAATTAATTTATTTTCTTTAAAATAAGGAATTGAATAAATAAGTCCATCCATAGTTAACAGTTGATATTGACTATTTTTTATTATAATAATGTAAATTCAATATCGGAAAATAAATAAATAAATAAATTTTATCTTGTTGAATGATAAAAGAACCTAAATCTAATAAAGTTCTTGATTGTGTCCTTGTAATATTATAAATAAAACACTATGACAGGGCCGACAGTATGTCCAAATATAGAAATCGGGTGTTATAGTAGTAGTAATTTAAATAATATGTCTCTTTCTCGTGAACTTGGTAAAACTGGTTTAGGATGCATGGTGTGTCAATTGTTCATACAGCTCATAGTGTAATTTATCTTGTAAAATAGGATATAATATTATTGCTATTCATGGTACAAGAAAAATTAAATATTTAGGAGAAAATCTTGAGGCAACAAATATTTATCTTACTTCTGAAGAATTAGCAGAAATTAGGAAAATTATTGATTCTGTTGAAATCATTGGTATCAGATATAGTGCTGAATTGATGCATTACCATTTATATAATGAATTTTATTAACAATTGTCTTTGCAACAGAAAAAAAAAATAATACAGACATTAAATTTATAAAAAATTTTTAATTCATACCTACCCAACAAATCTATTAAATGAAATAAATATATTTTTTGTAATCGAGCTTCTTAATCACCAAGACGCGTCTTAATAAATCAAAATTTTTTACCTGAATCGATAATATATGTATGTATGAATTACGCACATAACGATATAATTAATTTATAATCGGTGATTACACCTTTATAATAAGCTACAGTCCTAACCCTAGTAGGTAACCAACCTAAATTAATATAATGATACTTAATTATTCATTATCACTTTTTATAGAGGTACTTAAACTTGATAGTAACTGGGATTGGAATGAACGATATTTCGACATGCTTACTTTCTGATGGTGTTTTTTTGTTTGTAAGTTATAATAAATTCTTTTTTAATAAAATAGGAATATTGGTTCAGAAGGATGATAGTGAATTAGTGATCAAGTGTCCTATATTTTAGTTGTTTGCTATTTATTCTAATATCTTAATATCGCATACGAGAATCTTTTGGTTTATTTGTTGAATAACGAAATTAATGATATCATATGAAACAAAATAACAAAACCTTCATGTTGATTCATGTTTTATATTCCAAGTTTATCACAACTTATTGGATTTTACCGATCATGTAACAGATTCACGGAGCTTTGAGAATTGAGAGATATAATGGAAAGTTTTGATGAAATTTTTACAGGTCTTGTGACAAGTTGTTTTTCTTTTGATGATATTGTCTTTAAGTACTAAAATTGGAAACAAAATTTATAATGGTATCACGTAAAAGATTGCAGTTTCCGTTTAATATTGTATTCATTCGTGGATAATACTAATCCGTGGAAAAGAAGGTATCATGTGAAACATCAATATATCTGCGACGTGTGAGCTTTCCTTGTATTCAATTGAGATCCATGGACAAAGGCGCAATGTGAAACATAACGGAAAATCTGTAAACTTGTGTCTATAGTTTCTTGTTTTCCATTTAAATAATTTTTAGAACACACACGTTGTTCAAACTCAAAAACTTAGTGTTGCGGATTGTGCGATGTTTTACATGACATTCATGAATAATGTTTCGCACAAGGTCAGCAAGTTATTATTATTTCTTTTTTTGGTACAAAGGAAATATTTGGGAGAAACCATGTTTGTTCGCATAAATTGGAATTGATAGGTAAAACTTATTTTTTCAAAAGATAAATCAATTTATTATTTGTTTATTCCTGTTTCTTTAAATAGATTTATTTTAACATTTTAATTAATTTATTATAGCATTCAATGAAAAATGTACGTTAATCATCAGCCATATCATATAATTTCATTTGTAATCATCAACAATATTATTACCATTTAAGAAATTTCAAACAGTAAAATAGAATAAGGAAAATGTATTAAATTTAAATATATATTAAATAGTGTCGTATCATTTACTGTATCTTTCCATGTGAGATAGGTTCCTAAATGAGAAATTAAAATACCAAAGGATCAATTTGCATATTTTTCCTCATTCATGGCTTTTTTCAAACGGCTGCAGTATATAAGGACGTATCATCCTTTTGTAGCGTTTCCAAAAATCTGTTATAATTTACACAAATTACCACTAAAACCAAGAAATTATGTCGATATATCGTCTATCTCAGCCGCGGCAATCAACCGATGCTTTGTTTGATTATCTTAATGAAAAGTTGATGAACAAGTCAGTCAAAGTACTATATTTATTATGTTTATAAATCTAAATTTTAATTGCTGCCTTTTTTTCAAATAGTCCTGACAAACTTTCAGTGAATGAAAGATGCGTAGCAATTGATTGTGAAATGGTTGGAGTTGGTTACGGTGGGAAAGCGTCAGCACTTGCTAGAGTTAGTATCGTAAACTATTATGGAATGAAATTAATGGATAAGTACGTTAAGCCGAAAAGAGTGATCACGGATTATAGAACACTTTACAGTGGAATCACTTCAAAACATTTAGAAAATGGTATGAAAGAAATAAAAGGTTTATTAAAATAACTTTTTTTAATAATCTCTCTTTTTTTAATAGCTTATGATTTTGAAGAAGTCAAACGTGAAGTTCAAGAGTTATTGGAAGGAAATTTGATAGTCGGTCAATCTCTTGGTTATGATTTTTGTGTAAGTTATTTATATTTATTTATCTATTCATTTTTATAAAACAAATTATTAATAATTTTAATATACACCTATATGTATCTCACAGGCTTTAGAATTGGAACGGCCAGACGCCATGATACGTGATACTTCATGTTATTATTATTTGTTTGGCGATAAATTCGGGAGAAGACCGCTTAAAAAGCCATCTCTTAAAGTATTGACAAGGGAAGTTTTGGGGCTAGATATACAACAGTGGACTCATGATTCAGTAAGATGAGATATATCTTTTTTTAAAAAAATTTTACTTTTATTTCTCAGAAAGAATTAACATAAAAAAAAATTTTCAACTATATTTTATTTATCAACAGATTGAAGATGCACGTGCTTGCATGTTACTTTATCGATTGAAGCAGGATGAATGGGAGACAGCTATTGCAAGAGGTCAAAAAATGCCATTAGATATTGGTGGTTGTTACGTCTGTGGCTCGCTTGGCCATACCAAAACATATTGTCCGTGGAGACGATGAATAACATAGATATGCCATATCATAAGCGAACAAATCCGACAATTTATCTATAAATAATATCAGTTATTCAAATTTATTTATAACAATATCATTATATTTATTGGTTACTTATTATATTTTAAATAAACCGCCGATTTATTGTTATTATTGTCCGGAGCGATAGCGAAGGACATTCAATTGTACTGCAATAGTCGATTTTTGTGTTAACCCATGAAATTTTCCTTCCTTCCATCCGCTGACGTCACCTCGCTGATTACCCCTGCTTTATCCATTTTGATTTGTATCACTTTTTACTTGTTTCACTGATGATTTTGTAACACGGCTTATTTTATTTTGGTGTTGCGTATTTTTTATATATTTTTCGTAATCAATTTTTTTTTTTAAACGCGACGGACTTTAACGGTTTCCGTTTTCATAGTAATATATATGTGCATAGAACCATATACATTATCCATTTTACACTGTTGAATTCTCCAATCATATTCTGCTACTATAAAACTGATGAGATATCGTTTATAATCACGTGAAATTCGTCAACCAATGAAATAAACTACAGTATATCTAGATAGTCATTAATTTCTAATACAAACAATTTTATAGAATTAATATTTGGTTCTAATTTCAGATGATTCTCAAAATATAACCCGGATGCATAACTTTCCGTGTTTTAAGTCGTATTAAGTTCTAATTATTGTTTAAATTGAAAAGTAAATTGTTATATATAAAAAATTGAAAGATTAAAAAATTAGGATAAGCATTCGTTCTCTCTCCCTTGAATTTACAATATATACTGTAATTGATGCATGCTTATAATTTTATTATGAGCGTACATTATAAAGGAATTAAGATAGTAGAATTTAAATACATAGATAGTTTAAATAATATTTTTAAATATAAATATAATAAATTAAGAGATAAAATATAAAATACTGAATTACTTCAATTCAACAGTATTATCATCAATATTACCGCTACGAAAAGAGATATTCTAAACAACACAAAAATTTTAACATTCCATAAAATATTATTAAAATTATTTGAAAGAATATTCCTTAAATTTTCTTTATCAACAAATTCTATAATCATCATAAATTCTTTAGTTTCTGGATCTTTAGTCATTCCATAAAACTTTAATCCGATAAATTCCAATGTATTTTAAGCTATATTTAAATTAAAATTTCTTAATATTAAACAATAAAAAATAAATTAGAAATAAAAAACGTACTTCATTTTCTGACATATTCTGTGATCCATTTAACCTTTTCAAAGCAACTTTTTTAGGTTTAGACTCTTCTTTTTTATCGCCATCATAACCTCTATAATATTCTATTTTACCGTCAATCCATGTTGCAAAATACACTTTGGAAAATTCTCCTTCCCCAATTTCTTTTATATCAGTAAATTTATCAAATGTTACCCATTTAAGAAACATATATCTGTGTAAGATTTTATTATATTCTGGTTTATACATTGTGTCTTTTATAAACCTATTAATATCAGGATTTTCACTGGTCCATCCTTCCATTATTTTAAATTACACCATAATTCTTCAATAAAAGTTTTATTGCAATACGAACAATCTTTGGTGTTTGAGATATTTAATTATTAAATTCGGTTTCCATTGGATTATGTTCGAATTTTATTTTTTACTAAAAAAAATTTTTTCGTTCAAATTTTTTATTACTAAAAAGGCCGAAAGTAAAATGATTATATTAACTGTTAATAATTGGTACAGGTAACATATACAACTCGTACCAACGTAAATAACGCTATCTTTACGTTGGTACGAATCTCGTAACCACAATATCGTTGTCGGACTATATTTTTTCCGCTGTACTGATGTGTGTATTGGATTGAATTCCTTTAAAATAATATTAAATTCTACAAAAATACCATCATACTAACATAGTTAAATATTTAAAAATCACGCTCACAAACCGTTTGTACTTTGTAGTCATGTGATATCAATTCACGTTTTATAAATGACTCGAGAGTATTTATGCCCTATTATTACTTATATAATTGACATTTGTGTAAATTTGCTAATTTATAAATAAGTAGTTCTTTCTTTTTTTAAAAAAAAGTATTCTCTGTATTTACAAATAGGAAAAGTTTATTTTTATAATTTATTATATTTTTAAATAGTCAAACTTTGAAGGTATTTAACTGGGGTTGACTAAATTCGGGCCGACATTAAATATTTAGCTTACCTTAACCGGAATTTAGTCACCGAAAAATTCCAAGTCCCTCTGTCCCTGGAATATTTAATAAATGGGAGGGTGTACCACGGGTGACAAATATGTTCCCTAATATCACGTAATTTCGACGTCCCCCTTAACGGCTTAACCGGCCGGTCAATTAACATTTGATAACTAACCTTAATATGTTAACTTATTTGCGTATGATTACTAATTGAATTAATGATCAACGTGGGAAATACTTGACAGAAATGCTGCACCATGATGACATGATCAGGTGGCGACCTCTATTTAAATTATGATTAATTTATCATCATATTGCCACTTTTACTTAATAACCTTTACTATTTTAATCATTATGTGGGAAGAATATATTATACTTATTTGCGTATTATAAATAATTATTAATTGACTGTTAATCAACGCAGGAAATGATTATTTAAATCAGACAAAATACTCTCATGAAATTGATATTTAATTTTAAAAAATGTCACTTCGTGAACTTGATAAAACTGGTGTAAAAATTCCCTCAATCGGTTTAGGATGCATGGTATGTTCATTAGTATCGATATTATATTTATTAATAATATGAGTTAATATCAATTTAATTTCTTTTCTTTGAAAGGGAATGAGTGCTTATTATGGTTCATTTGATGAACAAGAAAATATTAAGTTGTTAAATCGATCAATTGAATTAGGTTGCACTTTTTGGGATACTGCTGTTCGTATTTAAACTTTTCTAATGTTTAAAGATTTTGATTTTAAAATTAGTAGTAATTACCGTGTAATTACCGTATTTTTTCAATTTTATAAAATATAAAAGGATATTTATGGACTTGGAGATAATGAAATTCTCCTTTCAAAAGTTCTCAAAGAACGCCGTAATGAAGTGTTCCTTTGTACGAAGTTTGGTATCGTTCGAGGACCAAACCGTGAATTTAAAGGCATATCAGGTACACCAGAATATATTCGTCAAGCTTGTGAAAACTCTTTAAAACGATTGGGAGTAGATTGTATCGATCTTTATTATCAACATCGTGTGGATCCCAAAACGTAAGTAAAAAATTTTTTTTTATCGAATTGTTAAATGAGCTACTATATTTATTTTTTGATTTTTACAGGCCCATTGAAGTTACCGTTGGTACTTTAGCAGAACTTGTTAAAGAAGGAAAAATTAAGTATATTGGTCTTTCTGAATGTTCTGCAGCAACTCTTCGACGTGCTTATAAAGTTTATCCTATTGCCGCAGTTCAAGTAAATTTTTTATAATATCGATATCGTTCAATTTTTGAAATTACTAAATATCATTTTTTTTTTTTAAGATGGAATATAGTCCTTGGACCCTTGATATTGAAACAAATGGAATCATGGAAGCTTGTCGTGAATTAGGAGTTACTATAGTAGCATATAGTCCACTCGGACGCGGATTTCTAACGATATTTATCTTTTTTTTCTTAAAAAAAAAGAATATTGTTATATTTATGTATAAAATAATAATATTTTGCATCAATGAATTTTAATGATTTTTTAGGGAAAATATAAATCTATTGATGATTTTGAACCGGACGATTTTAGGAGAACAGTTCCACGGTTTCAAGGTGAAAATTTCGATAAAAACCTAGAACTTGTACGTAAATTTGATGAATTTGCAAGTAAGAAAGGCGTAACTTCAAGTCAACTTTGTTTAGCTTGGGTTTTAGCTCAGGTAAAATATTGTATGAGAATTATGTTTTATTAATATCAATATTTCAACAAACAAGAATTTAAGTTTTAACGTTATAATGTAAATTTTTATAGGGAGATAATATTGTTGCTATTCCTGGTACAAAAAAAATCAAGTACCTGGAAGAAAATTTTGAAGGAGCAAAAATTCATCTTAGTTCTGAAGAATTATCTGAAATTAGACAAATTATTAATTCTATTGAAATTACTGGCGGCAGATATGACGAAAATTTTATGCAGGTAAGAAAATCATTCTTTTTTATTTTATTAAAAGTAAAAACACGAATCATGTTAATAGTATTATTTGCTTTTACAGACATTGAACGTATAAACCTTTTTATTGATTGATTGTGATAAATCAAATACTCCCTGTTCCCAATCTAAATAATAGATCGTTTTTTCAAAAAAAAAAATAGTCTGTTTTGATCAAATTATAGTGGCCAAAGTAATAATTTTCAAAAGATTTGTTTTTAATAAACTTCATACCTAAAGTCCATAGAAAGAATTTAATACCTGAGTAATCATTGTTAATTGACAATTGATATTCAAAAATCGTGGTTAAGATTTCGTGACGTCCATGATCTGCATTCCGCAGATCAGTCATTCAATATGATGTCATTTTATCACTTTTTTTCGTTTTTTTTTTTTATAATTTATACATTTTTTAACTTGATTAGTAAATGCCTATTTAAGTATCGAGAATATAGAAAAGATAAAATGATCAAGTTACATCTATATAACTTTCTTAAGTTCGCATAAAGAGAAATTCTAACGATAGTCTGTCATTAGCAAATACTTCATTCGAACAGGTGAGAAATGAAGGATCTTTCACTAGCAATGTACGGTACATACTGTCGAACGTAAATTGATTAACGAATAAAATTTTTTATTCAGTAGATACAGTATGTGATGATTAATATCTAAAGTTGATATTAATTTATTAGCCATAGGGACTATAGGAAGAAGCACTTCATTTCATTTTTAAGTAAGGAACTTTCCTTTATGATCTAGTATAGATACCGTAAAATAATAATAACAACTAGCGGAAAATATTTTACCGTTTTTTTTTCTTTTTTTTTTTAGCATTTCGGCCTGTAAATTCAATACCTTCTAGTTAGTATATCTTGTATATTATTCGCTAATTTCTTTTTCACCTTTTCCCAAATTTGTCCATTTTATGTTACGGATTATACATATTATTTACGATTTTTATTAACAGTGAGATTAACTTTTTCAGTTCTTCCTTATGTTTAAGACCCATTATTCTTCTGCCGATGAAACACCAATTCTTTGATATATGATGAAACTGAGCCACTGATTTTTCGTATCCTTTCTTTCTAAAATTTGACTTCCAGTAATGTGTTATTAATTGTGATGGTAGTGGTGGTGGTGGTGATGGTGGTACCGATTAATATATTTTTGTATACGTGGCAAAAATAACCATACCATGATATTTTTCAAATAAAATAAAATGGGTTTTAATTAAATGAACATATGATTTCGGTTTACAAATTATTTATTTATTTTATTACCTTTCATTGCATTAATAAAAAGGTCACAACAAATAAAATATTTGATTTTGATACGAGAAAAAGTTTTAAACTCGTTGGGAAATAATTTTGATTGTGAGACCAAACATGCATGTTGTGTACATGTTTCGGTCCTGATTAGTATAGACACATCTGAAGAACTTTCATAGTCATTTACCGGACTAGGAAAGTTATCAATCTCTATGGTATGATTGGTACAAGCTTCGGGATCTTGCTATTTTTACTACGGCACAACTAACAACTGAATTTCAATGTTAACTGTTAAGCTTCTGTCGGTATGAGGATATTTTAATATTTACTATGTATTAAAATCATTTGTACATTACTTGAGTCACTTATCTTCTACAATCTACAGAAAGTCAGACACTCAAACACCCAGAATAAAGATTTTAAGTTTATATACTATTACGAATTTTTGAAAATGCAATGGTAATGTCGATAACACCCAATTAATAAATTGAATTAATTCTCGTAACAATTGTTAAGAAAAATTCAGGTTATAATTTACTACTTCTTAAATGTTTCTTGGAATAGTTTCTTTTCAAGTTGAAGCTTTTTTATTACTCTCTTAAAATTAATTAATGGTTTCACATGGGAAAGAAGCGATCAGTATCAGCAGCAAGTTTCGAAAATTCTATTAATAATTGAGTTTCTAAGAAAGAATTTTCTTAAAATTTTTATACAATTTTATTCAATTTATTCATCTAAATTTATGCTTTTTTATAAATGAACAGTTTATGTCATAATTATTAATGAATAAAGAAAGTATTATGTTTTTAAATTATGATGTTTTTATGACGATCAAAGCAATTAGTTACTTATTGTTTTTGTGTCGATCAAAGCGATTCTTTTGTAGTTTTATAAGAACTTTGTTTCTATAACAGATTTTACTTGTTATTTTTTACGTTCTCTTTTTGACTTTCAAAGTATGTTATGTGACTTTTGCTGTATATCTGTGGTAGTTTCTTTTGAAAGAAGGTTATATTTCATTTTTTTTTTCGTCATTATTATTTTATTAATAAAAAAAAATTAAAATTTTTTTTCCCACACGAATCTAATTAAGATAACGTAGCAACTAATTACTATATGTACTATATTATCCATTTTCAAATCTTCGATATTTCAATTAAAAAAAATATACGGAATCACTTGATCATTATTTCTTTTTATTTGAAAGCATGTGTTAAATTAGAAAGAATGAAAAATACAATTAAAAAAATGACATGAGACGAATTATACATTCGATTAAATTTTTGTTATTTAAAGTTTTCTGTAATGTTCTATATGGTACACTTAACCCATTTCATTGAGCTCGATCATTTAAACATTGATAAAATTGAAAGATAATTTATAATAGATTTAAAATTACTTGATGATAGATATTACAGGTCAAATATACTGTATATGTCCAGTATGTATTTAACTGATATCGATCGATAATCATTTGTTTTTGAAAGCTTTATAGGCTAACACTTTTATTGTAATTTTATAGTAATGAGAATTAGCATTATTTTTTGTCATAAGAATTTTTCGATGTGATGGGGATAATTTTTGTTATGTTATCTTAATGGAAAAGATTCGTTATTTGGATGACAAGACAATCTAACAAAATTTTGTTAACACTTGTTTTCAAATTCATTTTTTATTCTTCGCAATTCAAGGTACCATCATTTTTTAGTTTAAAATGGACTAACAAGGAAATATCATGTTAAAATCCATGATAAATATAGTGCGTTTGATCGCTATTATCCTCTACTGTCCCTTCTCATTTAAAGAGAGAACGGAAGTCAAGATATCGTGAAACAAACATCATCCATCTCAATCATCTCAAGCTTTTATCAAACCTAAAAGGTAAAAGAAGTTTTTATTAGAAAATGGAACGTTTAAGTTTCTTATCAATAAATTAACAATAAAGAAAACAAAAAATAAACCATTTAAGAAAATCAACCCATTACTTCGTTTAACAAGCGATTTGTTTATGAAGTTGATGAGCAAATATTATTAGAGAAAAGAGGTAATTAAGAAGCTTTATAATATCTTGAGATTCATTATATACAAAAAAATCTAACTTACTTATTGATGACATTTTTGTAGGTATTCGCTCTGTCAAATTATTTATTCCTTTATTGCACGATCTAAGATCAAAAATAAATAAATTAATTAATAAAAGAGAATAATTAACATTTTCATTTTAATCACCTAATCATTGTAAATTACTGAAAGAATTCTTTTTTTTTTTTTACCTTTAAATCGGTAATATTTTTGGCTATAAATTCCTCATATGATACAAAGGCATGAATCGATAATATGTGTGTATTAAGAAACAATAATTTTATTTCTAATAATAGAACAAAATCTCATTACATTGTCGCTATCTTATTTTTGGTTTAATTCAAATAATGTATACATACATTACGTAAAAAAATAATCATATAACTAACCGTCACAATTACTTTATTTTAAAAACCAAATAATATATCATTTCCTTCTTTTTCAATTCCGAAAGCTTTGAGTTTGTATTCTAAATTTACGAACATTCCTCCTTGCATATAAAGCTTAATATACCCGTCTATAAAAGGTACGTTCATATTCAGAAGAGCCACTTGTTCCAGGTCTCCTTTCACATATCCAAGATCGGTTCCAAAAGCAGTTACACTCATTTCAATGGATGGTGGAACTAAAAATGCCTTTCCCTTTAATTCGATGAAACCGATAATGATAATAGTGAACACCTTGCAATTTTTACTATTAAGGTCTTTGAGATTGAGAATAGTTGGAGGCATAGTTATGTTGAATTCGTTGTCATTTTCTCCACACGTAATATAATTCTTTGATGTTGGTGAAGACATGATTGTAATAAGTAAACTAGTAAAAGATGGAGAGATTATATAAAAGAATACATCATTCTCTATTGTTAATATTAACTACATTTATTTACTCGAAATATTTTGATAATAATATCTGCGAAAAAAAAAACCTTGTAAATTTTTATCCCTTGTCAACTAATTTAGAGGAAAGTTATGTATTTATTATTGAGCGAAAGAACGCTATTATGAAACGCAATCACGTAGTTGAATTAGATAAAGAATGTCATACATAGGTATAATGAACCGCCATCCCTATTATGGGATTTTAAAAGGTGTGGGAGAATTGCTAGTGAATTATTGAAAAACTTGATTACTTATAATTAGAATTAACTTGGTACATCGATAACCAGAGATAGGTAATTTGATGACCCTCGCATTATGTATATTTAGAACAATCCCAGTAATTTTTGTGACATCATAAAGCATGTGAACCTTAACTTAAAAAATTTTTTTTTTACAATTAATAGTCTTTATTTTTTATTCTTTTAAATATATTTATAATTAATTTTTCAATATAAGAAAGTAAAAAATAAATATAAGAAAAAATTTATTTATTATCCTCATTATTATCTTACTTATATCACATGAAATCATATGATAAGTTTATTTTAATAATGTTTTTGTATACCATAACATATAAATTCTAACCCTTTTTTAAACAATAGGATTTTTATTACTTTATTATTGCAAATATAACTATTAATTAAATTTTCACATTAATACATTTAATATCTATTAAATAACTTTAAATTTTCATATTAATACATTTAATATAACTATTAAATAACTTTAAATTTTATATAAGAATATAATATTACTTTTTAAATAAATTCATAATAGTCTATATAGAGTATAGACAATATTATGATATATTTAAAAACTTTTGGGAATTATTTAAGGAATATCTAAAAAGTATTAGAAAGTAAATTTGGCTTTAAAATTAAAGAAATGTGTATTTAGTGAAAGAATATAGAATGTTTGTATTATGAAATAGAGAAAGATGGAATTAAACTAGATTCAAAAAAAAAAGAAAAATAGAAAGATTGAAACTACAAGAAAATATTAGAAAAGTATAATTAATATTATATATTACAAAAAATTTATTAAAAATTTATTAAAAATTGCAAAATCATTAATTAAATTAGTAAAAAAAAAATAAGAAGATTGTATAGAAAAATTAAATAATAGAAAGTATTAAATGAAATAAAAAGAAAGTTAACTTTATTAAAAATAATTATTTTTTTAATATGCTTTTATTTAATGACTATAATATTAAGCATTTTTTATATGATTTTAATATATTTTATCAATTATTAAAACTATATTATCTAAACTTGTAATTTTATATTAATATATTCTGAAATTATTTTTTGGATAATTTTAACATTCACCAGAAATTAAATTTATTAAGATGAATTTTACCAAAAATTCATCACATTATATGACTACAAAGTTTAAATAAAAATGTAAAAATGATTTTTCAAATATAAACTTATAAAACTTATTAATAAAAGTTTCTTTTTAAATTTACAGAAAAATTAATATACTGTAATTTTAATCAACTTACATAATATTTTCATTACTATTCTTTATTAATTTTTATTTATAATAATGTATAAAATATATTATTCTTTATAATATAGTTGAACTATTAATTAACTATTATAAAGTTTCACAAATAAACAGAATAAAATAGATAATAAAAATAAAAAGAAGTAATAGATAGGGAATAAATAAGAGAATAAAAGTAATAAAGAAAAATATAAAAGAAAAAAAATAGATATTAAATATGGAAGTAAAAATAATGATAATAAATACAAATTGGAAAATAATAGAGTAAAAGTGATGATGAAAAATATAAAGAGATGAAATTGATGATAAAGGAGTGAAAGTGATGATAAGGTGATGATAAAAATGTAAAAGAAATAAATAGATAATAAAAAGAACAAAAGTAATAATAAGAAAGTAAAAATAATGATAAAAATGTAAAAGAAATGGAAATAATGATAAAAAATTTAAAAGAAACAAAATTAATAATAAGGAAGTGAAAGTAATAAAATAATAAAGGAGTAAAAATAATATTGAAAAATATAAAAGAGACAAAATGGAATAAAAAGAGCAAAATTGAAGTAATAATAAAGAAGCAAAAGTGGTAATAAGAGAGTGAAATAATAATGATGAAAATGTAAAAAAATGAAATTAATAATGAAAAAGCAAAAGTGGTGATAAAGAAGCAAAATAATAATAAAAAATATAAAAGAATAAAATGGATAATGAGAGTACAAAAGTGATAATAAAAGAGTACAGTCAACCCTCTATATAGCGAACCCTTGATATAGTGAATTTTAAGTACACTTATAATTAATTTACTCTTGTTATAGTGAAGTAACCAATCAAATTGCTTAAAATCTTTACTATAACCATATAACAAAGTTAAAGTCCAGAACTTAGGGTTCATTATATAAAGGGTTAACTGTAAATATGATGATGAAAAAATATAAAAGTGATGAAATAAAGATGAAAGAGTAAAATAATAATGAAAGAGTAAAAATAATAATAAAAAAATGTAAAGAAAACAAAATAGATAATAAGGAAGTAAAGTGGTGATAAAAAAACAAAAATAACTATGATGAAAAAATATAAAAGGAGTAAAATGGATAATAAAGGAATGAAAGTAATAAGAAAAAAATGAAAATAATAATAAAATATATAGAAATGAATGAGAAATAAAAATGGATGATAAGAAAGCAAAAATTATAATAAAAAATATAAAAAGAATGAAGAGAATAATGAAAAAATAAAAGGAATGATGAAAAATATAAAAGAAGCAAAAGTGAATAAAAGTGATAAGAAAGTGATAATAAAAATAAAAGAAAGTAAAGGGAATAATAAAATTTCAAATAATACTAAAAAAACTTAAATCTGATTTTATATAAATCTTATAATAAATTCTGGTTTCAAATGTATAAAATTTTATTAACTTTTTAACTTCAAATTTTGTTATTTCAAGAACCAGTGATTGGATGTTAATAATCTTAAACTTATTAAATTCATCTCATTAAAACAAATATTTTGATATCTATATCATCTTTATAGGTAAGGTATTTCATTTGGAAAATTTTGTTATACAGAATCTGAATTATCTTAGTATTGTTCAGAATCCTAAAATGATATAGAAAATAAAAGAAAATAAATGAATTATTGTTTTAATATTGGTAAATTTTTTGGACTTAAGATTCTTAAATTTATTAAAGATTTATTAGTAAATTCTCAGCGATAAGAAAGGCTCCTTAAAGATTCTTATAAATTTTTCATTAAGAATTTATTATTAAATTCCTAATACAGTCAACTCTCTCTATAATCACACATTTAGAACAACTTATATTTGGTGACTATAATAAGATGTGACTATAAGCAATAAAATTATATAATCTAATTAGTAATTTTTGGTCAGAATTATAAATAATAATTTTAGTTAAAATGTTCAAATCACAATAAGGTCACACAAATCGCATATATTGTTTAATATAATAAAATTGGGATTTAATTAGAGGGAGGTGCAATTTAATAACATTAAAAGATATATCAAGTCACGTGATAATTATGGTCAATTATAGATAATACCCTATAAAAAAAATTTATACTTAAAATATATTTAAAATACACTTAAATTTCTTTAAAATATACTTAATTTTCTTATTTTATACTTAAAATATACTGAAAATTGAATTTTCGCAAAATCAGTATCTAAATTATAATTAATATATATTTAAATTATATTCAATTTATA
>JADRCO010000884.1:0-25025 GCA_021464525.1 Rhizophagus sp. LPA8_4_AMF
GGCCATTCATGGAAATGTCCATTCGAGGAAATTGTATTTCGGCGAAATTGCACTTCGGTGAAATATCCCTTCGGCGAAATTTCTTCGGCGAAATGGGCTTCGGTGAAATGGATTTCGGCGAAAAGTCCGGATACCTAATAGAAATGCGATCGTCCATCCGGATAATCCGCCTTATACCCGACCCTAACCCAGATAACGGATAATTTTCTGGATGCATCACCCAGAAAAAGTGATGGATTCCCATGGAATTTGCAGGAATTTATCGGGATCTGTGTGAATTTTGCATTAGTAATACTGTACAAATCTCATAAAATTCCGCGTAACGGTTAATTAATCCCATCCCTACCCAGAAATATATATCCGGTATCCCATAAGGTTATGATGCCAATTAATTTTCTCATATCTGGCACGTTACGACATTTATTACCGGAAATAAATGTTATCCGGCAATAAATGATATAACATGCCGAATATGAGCAAAATTGATTAGTTTATCATGATCACGTAAGGCTACCAGGGATATAACTGTTATTAGGCACTTCGTTATTCAATATTACGGTGGATATTGAATGATTGTTGTCATGTGCCACTGTGTGGCACAATGACAGCAATCATTCAACACCAACCTCCATATTGAATACTCGGTGCCTAATAACTCTATAGCATTAAGCTAGGATAATGAAATATTAAACAAAAAACAAGACTTATTGACTAAATTAAGATTTTTAATAAAAATAGTATGCAATAAGATTGATCTTAGCTACAAACAAAAAATTCCTAAACTGTACGCAAATCAAAACCTTACTCCGCCTGAATGGCAACGCATCATTGGACCCTACCCTATATATATATGATTATTATGCAGCTAAATTGGATCATGTTGTTTTTAACATACTGATATTTTTAGATAATTATTATTGCGTAAATATCTTTGATATTTTTGACGCATTACGCTATTTAGACTAAATATCACAAATATTAATTTTTATAGGTAAAATACTATGCTTACATGATCTTGGACGTCTGCATAATAACACAGTTATTGGATATGGTGGTTAAAATATCACCCGAACTGTTTCGCAGTTCGGTGATATTTCAATTCCTCTACCCAATAACTATTATTTATTCAGTTTCTTACATAATTTGTATAATTTTAACATGGTATTTTCTTACCGATCATGATGTATTGTTATATTAATTTTAATTGTATGTAGTGAAGAGTAGACTAAACAAATTATGGAAGTACAAATGTATAATAAATATATAAATAAAAAATTTAAGGTCTGGAATTTTATTTGTATATGTTTTTTATGAAAACCCCTGCGTACAGCTACTAGTAAAAGTTCAAAGGCCACCTTACCCCTATGGTATATTTCTGGGACATCCGTCACGGATAAATCCGGATTAATCCGTCGGACAATCCTTACCCATATTTTGCGGTTTAAAAAAACTCAAATTCAGAGTCACGTGATTTTCAATACCGGCCGGCATTACTGATGTTTTTCCAATGATTGACTTAGGAATATCTGGTTATCCGTAATTGAATATACGGATAGTTTGTATGTTTTCAATCAAAGACAGATTTTCTATGACTATTTTTATTTCTTTAATAAGTATAGGTATTATTGAAAAAATATTTTTTTTTAAAAAAAGAATTAAATTAGTTTAATTTATTATAATTATCATTTATCACTTTGATTTTAAAATTATTTTATCATGAAAATCAATAATTGATATACTGATAAGATTTTCGGAAGAGTATTTCTTCCTTTAGAAGCAATCTAAGAAAAATCTCATTAATCTAGGAAGAAAATTAGATGAAAATCTTGAATGATTACCGAGTTATTTTTTTTAAAAATGTTACCCAAATCGGCAAAATAATATGCAGATTAATTGGGATCAACAAATTGTTTTTTTATAAAACATAATGGTTATGAAGATTTTGTAACACAAACGTCTATTCGTCCCATAGAAAGTTTCGCGTTTTATTTGTTGTACATTATTATAAATCGTCATACATGGTAGATCATTTAATATTTCTATTAAATTGTAGAACCCCCTTTTTTTTGTTTCTTAACGGGATAATTAATATAAAGTTTTATATGATATTTTCATCTTACAGTATTTTATTCTTTAAACAATGGGTAATAAAAATTCCCGTTCACGTTCAAAACATGAACGATCATTAATCAAAAATATACAAGAATTTAATCAAATAGAATCAGATCAAGAAAGACGTGAAAAGTTTTTGGAATATTATTTCTCGAATGATACCGATTCTATTGATAGGTTTCATATATTTCATTTTATTAGACAATATATATTTCAAAGTAATTTTTCTTCACCAGTTGAGGAAAAATTAATTAAAGGGGGGTGTAAAGTTTTAGATGTTGGGTAAGTCATCACTCAAATGAACGTTTTTATGATACATATATTTATTTAAATGTTTATTTAAATTTTTAAGGTGCGGCCCTGGTACATGGTCATTAGATTTATCAAGCAAATATGAAAATTCTTATTTTTTTGGAGTTGATAGTGAATCAATGTTTCCACAAGAAGTAAGAAAATTTTTATTATAAGTTGAATTAATCAAAATTTTGATCCTATCTTTCTATATAAATTGATAGATAAAACCAAGTAATGTTGAATTTGTCAAAGCCGATGTATCTAACGGATTATCATTCGGTGATAATGAATTTGATTTTACACATGTAGAATTATTGAGACTTATTTATACATCAGATAAATGGGATTTCATTCTTTCTGAGCTCATTAGGTATTTCTTTTATTATCATTATCATTATCATTATCATTATCATTATTATTATTATTATTATTGTTACTATTATTATTTTAAAGAAATACAAACCATATATATGACATGTTTTGCTTTTCCCAATTTTTAAATAATATTTAGAGTAACGAAACCAGGTGGATATATTGAAGTAGCTGATAGACGTAATGAAAATGTTGTCAGAGCTCCGATTTTTGGTAAATTAATGGATACAGGTAATTATATTCATTGCTTTTAATATTGATCTCATTATTAAGTGTATTACAAGATACTTATTTATTTTTAATTCCCATAATTATAGTTAATGCAAGTGGTTTAAAACGAAATTTAGAAACAAGTTTGATTTATAGTCTAGAATCAAAATTTGAGTTGCATCCGAATATAGGAGATGTTCATCGAATTGAAAAAAAAATTATTTTAGGACCCAATAGCGTCAAAATTGGTTTGGTTACTCAAGAACTGATTTTAGCTTTTTTTAGATCAGAACCGTTATTAATTAAACTTATAACTATGGAATTGGGACTTTCTGAAGAAGAATACAAAATTATGATAGAAAAAGATCTAGTTGAAGAATTTAAAACAGTTGATTCTGATAGTATCTATGTTAGGGTTTGGACTCAAAAACAATTACCGTAAACAACACCACATGAAATTGCGCCAAAAAGTTACTTTTATGATTATAAATATTTAATCGATACACTCTCTTTTCATGTATTATTATTTTTTCAGATCGTTATTACGCTATTAATTCGTAAAAAAAAAATTATGTAATTAGAGATATAAGTACATAATATGCAAGTTGACATAACTATACTGTATTGTTCGATTCAAAACAATATTTCTACGCTATCAAATGAATATTAATTATGATTTTCTTTTATTACTTACAAATATATTAAGTACAATAGAATGTATGCTGAACACGGTCATTAATGGAAAACTTCTTCATATTCGGTAAATTAAATTTTTTATAGCCAGAATTACTGATGGAAGCTTAATTAAATATGCGAATAGCTTGATATTTGTGATTATATAATTTATGATAACTAATAAATTTCTCAAATAATAAAGCAATTGAAATAAAAAATACTCTCAACATTTGCAAATTTAAAAAATCTTTTTTGTTTTTTAGCTTTAGACCTTGCTCTAGCACTATAAAAAATTTATTCCATCATATTCACGGAGTTTTTACAGAAATTACGGATAAAATTTTTTACATGGTAGCTGATATAATAAGATCATCCACAATTCTACTAAATCTATTTTCCATTCTCAATAATTATAACAGATTGTTACGGTGACTTCTGACACGATCATGTTTAATTGATCACATTTAAATCGATCATGTGATTAATCATCATTCAATTGTGTTTTATTTAAATGTCACCCATATGGTTATCATGTGATGGGAGTGTTGGTTTGTCGGTATTTTGTACGACCTTCATTTCAAACTTGTATCTTTTTATATTTGCAGAACTTGCCGATCTGGCAAGTTTTCGTCCAAACGTCCGTATACAGTGAAATTCGATAAACCGGATCTATCGGTTCCACTAAAAATATCCGGTTTATCAAGATATCCGGTATAGCAGGACCCCGGATAATTATAATAGAGGTCACATCCGCAGTACTAATTAAAAATCCAATGAAATATACATAAATTTTACCGTTTTGATATACATTTTTATCATATGACCTTTATATGTATCAAAAATATCCTTTTTTATCATATGACTTTCGATACTAATTTTTTTTTACTAGTAAACAGGTCAGAAAACTTTATTTCATTCAGCAGACTTCGTAGCAATAACTAATTGTAATTTATCTATAACTGAACTAAAAAAATTATAGATCGTCATTTCTTTTTTACCTACAATTAAAAATCCCATATTTTCAGTGAAATTTTCGCAGTTTCCTAAATAGTAAATAATAAAATTACTAGGGATATGTGAAAATAGAGCATATTTGGTTCATCCGTTGGAAAACGTCCAAAAATACTTGGAATTTGCTCTGTATAAACACATGCTGAAACATAAGAAAGTGAATCAATAGAGCTAGTATTATCAATGTAAGAATGATAATTTGATAATTTATAATACATAGCCAAAATTTGAATGAGATAAATTTTTGATCCTAAAAGTGCAAATGCATAACCACCACACTTTGCGGGATTTTTCAAAGTAACATTTGCAACGCTAATGCTTGGCAAAGCTAAATAAATTATGAATGAATTAATTAATTATCATTTATAATTAATAAATTTACAATGATCAATAATTTTACCTGGAGCATTTTGACATCTTTCCAATATTTCTAGACGTTTTCTATTTTGCCATCTATTTATTCTCAAAGTTCCAGATCTTGCGCCATCATTTTGAGTCAAAGCAACTATATTATTGATTTTGTTAAGATTCAGAATCGAATCATGCGTCATGTATATCCTTTCCATTCTTTGACTAGAATAAGCTTCATGTTTACGACGTTGCAATATTAAATATAAAATATCCAATTCTCCTGATGATAAAACACCCGTTTGAAATGTCTCATCACTCTCCTGAATATTCTTTTTAACTGATTGATCATGTATAAAATTTATTTCTATTTGACTATGTTCTAAATCATCAGTTTTTTCCAAATTGAAAATGTTATATGTGCTAACTAGCTCCGCAGCCTTACTAATTTCATTTAATACACAATCAGCTTTATCAATTTCTTCAATTTCTTCTAATTCATCATTATCTTGATTTAAATTAACATCTAATAAATCACTTTCACAAGCTGATATATATTTAATAAAAGTTCCATCATAAAAAAGATTTTTATACCCGACAAATTCAAGAACTTTGGCAAATGCAATTGCTTGTTCGTGGGCTTCATGGATAATTAAATGTATTTCATCATCTGTAGGATATGTTGTTAAGTTATGAATATCATTGGCAATAGTATCTTCGTAATAATTCATTATATAACCTATTATAAACAAATAAATTAATAATAATATAATATAATTAGAATTTAGAAATATAAAAACTGAGTTATTATTACCCTCAGCTGAAGTTTTTTCAGCATTCATCTTTGCTAATGATGCATTAGTATGAGTTCGAAACATATGCATAATTTTTGGAATATTTTGTATTAAATCTCCAAAAGTAAAATCACTACGCAATTGCCGGTTTAGTCCAAAAAAATGTTCACATGGTTCTGATCCATGAATCCATGTACATAATGGAACTGATGGATAATAATTCCGATATGCTAATATTAACAAAATCTAAAGCATAATTAAAATTAGTATATTGAATATTACATACCAAATATTATCAATAAACAGATACTTACTAATGATTCTGCCAAACTGATGAATATCTTAAAAGTTTGTGGCGCAAGAAAATTCTTTTTTATATCTATGATATTTGGATAATATTTTTGAATGTGTTCAATATGATTTTTCCATATATAAAGAAAAAAATAAGCTGACATCGCCATTCGCAATCTTTCTTTATGTGAAATCGTACGACTTTGATATGCATCAATTAATTCGCCTAAAAAGTAAATATTAATTAAAATTATAAACAACCATATACTATTATAAATACATAAACAATAAATATCTACCAATTATAAAAAGATAGATAAACAAGCCATCTTTATTATGATCTTGTGGCTTATTTTGACCATATATTTGTTCCAAAAATGCTGAACAGAAAATCCGATACGCTGCTCCATCATCTTGACGGTCAGCATTTTCAACATCACGCTTATACAATACACTATCAGGCATTTTACTAAGTTTGCGTATTTGATCATATCTTGCAGTTCCAGTTCCTAATGTGAGTAACCGAGCACCAGAAAATAATGCATTTCTGCCACTTTTTTTTCCATGTTTTGAATCTTGGATGTGAATTATTGGGCCAATATTAGGGAAAACTGGACACGTAAACTTAATATTATATAACTTATCTTCAAAAATGATCTTTTCTGCAGTTGATGTACTAATTAGCATAGATTGTGAATTAAATTCATTTGCTGCCCCATCTGATCCAAAAGTAATAATATTAATTTTTAATTGTGCCGCATATTCTAGAACTTTTTGATGATATATAAGAATATCTTGAGCTTTTTCTTTATTATTATTTGGAATTAGACCAACAACTATCGGAGGGATTTTGGGTAGAGGAATCTAAAATAAAAAAAATAGAAATTAATGTTTTATTTAATTTAAATACAATTAACATATATGAATAATAATACTTGGAGTAAATAAACTCGAACTTGTTTTGCTATAGCATTTTTGATCTTAATTTTGTCAATAATTGCAATGATTTCTTCATAATTAGATGCTTCTGTTTCTGAAGTTGGTAAGGTTGATCCAATAACACAACCTAAAGTTGCTGAATAACTAAGGCGTTCTTTTAATTTAGTGTTATCTGCCATTACAGCAACTGGACCATTGTAATTTAATGAATCGGCAAATCTTTTGAATCGCACCATATTCTCATAACAAAGTTCTGTATTAATGATTGCATCATCTGATTGTGCATGGTGTAATCTTATAATAAAGACATCATTAGATGATAATACAGAATAAAATTGTATTATACTTACAAAAATAAGCAAAGTTACCTAATGTTACGAAGTGTGCGTCCAGCTAAATTTTGCTTAAACAATTCATATCCCCTTGTTCCCAATGATGCCAAAATAGTTGTAAAATTTGCAAAATTTTCGGTATATTGCAAATTTTGATTTCCTTTATTTTTTTGTTCACGATTAACTATTTCTAGCATAACTTTACAAAGTCCTTCAAAAACCTTTTTATTTTTGAATACTCCTTGCCGTCCTTTTTCTGCCAATATTGGCCAAAATGAGTCTTGTTTTGAATCTACTGAATAATAAAGTTCATTAAGATTAGAGTCATTTAAGTATTTGAAAATTGGATTTTTTTTAATTATAAGCTTTGGTGTAAATTTTCGATTCACTATTTTTGGAATTGGTCGTTCAACTGCATTCTAATAATATAATATGTAATTAATATAAAAGTTAAATTTGATAATCTCATTATTTTACAATTATAATATATACTCTTAAAATTTTGTTACTATTTAACTTCATACATTTTTTACAAATTCTTCCCCTATTTGTTGTTGTAATTTTACATTTTAAACTTCGAATACAATTAGAATTGAAGTCATTGCGCCATTTTGCCCTTGCAATTAATTCATTCTCTAATTTGACTTTTTCATTATTTGTCAATCTTTTCCAACTAAAATTTTTGTCAACCTTTTTTGGAAATAATTCTTTTGCCAATACTTCGACACGTGGTGCACCACCATAATGAACAATTCCACCAATTCTTTGTAAATACTTTAAATGCTCCTTGTCTCTTAATCCAATACATGAAATTTGTTGAGATTTTGTAGCATTTACAAAATAACTTGTGAGTGGTATTCCTTTTATTAATAAATAGTTACTAGTTTTACTATGTTTTTCTAAATTTCTTGGATTATAAGCTCGGTGCAATTTGATTGTCTTTCCACATTTACATTGAATTTCGTTGCGAAGTAATTATTTTATTAACTTTCGGATGATTTTGCAATCTTTTATCCTAATTAATAAAAAAAAATTGAAAAATTATTAGCATTATAAATAAACCATGAATAGGTTAGTAATCTTGAATTCTGATACATGCTTTAATATGATCAAGTTTCGTTATTCGTTTTTGACTATTTCGTGTTTGTTTTTTTTTAATATTTTTTTCATTATCAGCAATATATGATGATGATGATGATGATTCACCATCAAAATCATCAACATTTGAGTTAAATTCTACTATATTAGAATTATCATTTATATGTTTTTCTGATTCAGGAATATTGAAAAGTAAATTTTCGTCTTCACTAAATTGATCATCACACATCTCAATATCAATATTTGGATCAGGTGAAGGTGGTAAATTTCTTTTGAAGATTGGAACAAAATGATCTGTTTGTGGTAAAGAATCATTAATATTCCACTTTCCACTTGATGGTGTCCACATTATTATAATAGGTTCATCATAAGCTTTAATTCGTGGTTCAATTAATTTATTATACAATGAACTAATCAGTTGAGAAGCAGTTGGAGGATATATTGACATTATCAGTCTTTGAATTACTGATGCTAAGCCATATAATCCAACAATTGAACAAAATCGATGTGGCTTAGACATATATGCAATTTCACCAATATATTCTCTTTCTTTATTATATGTGGTTGGCATATCTGAATTTTTGACTGAATTTAAAGCTGCATTGGAATAATAATAATCTTCTTCAAAGATTTTTTGACTAAGATAAAAATCTGAAAATTTTATCAATTCTACAACCATAGCTAGCCTAAATTGTAGCGCTAACATTTGGTTTGCATTAAAAATTAGAGATATAGAATTTAATAAACAATCTCCATTAGAAAATACAGCTGCAGAAGTTAAGTGTGGATATTGCAAATGGAGAATTTTTTCAGCAGCGCTATCAATATTGGCTAATGGAGGAAGAGTTTCATGAGGTGTATCAAAAGTAATAGAAAAGATATTGGGTATATTAATAGTTGAAACATAAGCTTGAACAGAATGAATATTAGGAGGTGGGGTTGTAGAGAGAAATTTATTAATGTTTAAAAGTTGCTCAAGATTTTTACTATTCATTTTGTGTTGATATTGGTATATAACAACGTAAAAGATAAGAGTTAAAACGCGTACGTGTCTTACCATTTTAAAAGTAACAAATGGTAAAACATATTGAATTTCTGGTAAGTTTATCATGGATAATATAAAGTAAATTTGATAAATTTATTACATTGCGGTAAATTTATCATACAAAATGATTTTTCCGAAAGATTTGATATCGTGGTAACTTTATCCAATATAAAATGAATTTTTCTCATTTGCTATTTATATTGAAAATTGATGTAACACTGCATATGATATTTTCCAAATATACGCTTTTACTAGAAAAATCACATGTGACCCTAAAATTTGTCTAAAATTATATACTTTTTTTGCTGTGACCTAATTTGGTGGTATTTTATTTTGGCATGTAACTTTTTCTTAAAATACCCGTTTTTTCATATGACCTTTCCATTAAAAATCCAAAATTATATACTTTTTTTGCATATGATCTTTATTATAATTATCCGGGGTCCTGGTATAGCGGTATAGCGAAACAATTTTGGTATATTGAAAATCTATTATACTAAATTTTTAAAATTAATAAAACCAATATGCATAATATTTTAATTTTTCATCTTATATATTCAATTAAAAATATTTATTTATTTTCATGACCTCTATAACTTCAGCCAGAATTAAGATTTTTATAATTCTGGCCAAAATTAAGATTTACGGCATCATGTTACTTCAATTTTATTGGTTCATGATCACATAGTACGATATATCGAATATGACTGGTTAGAAATTTGGATTCGTTAATCAACAACGCTCGTCCAATTCACGAGAATTGATTGTAGTTTAAACCCTAGTTCACAGATTTATAAATGCTTTGCGAATAATGTGTACTAATGAGGGTATATGATGTCATCTTTATAATTTTGTAGGGCCCCTAGTGTAGTTGACATAGGTGTATAAGGGGATTAAGTTGGTCGTTTGGTAGTTTTTTTTTGTAAATTAGCTCTTTTTGGGTTTTTTTTTTTAGCTTTCGCTTTTTTTCCCTCCCCATTTATGGTAATTTTCCTTTTCCCAGTGCATCCTTTTCATTTTCTTTTTCTCTGGTGCAAACCTCTGATTCTGCCACAAATTTTTCTCGCGGCAGATAGCTGGAAGGGTCACAGGTTATCTTTTCTCCCCTGAGTAAAATGGTCTTTGGGCGACTTGGTTGTTTAGTCTTTTTCTGTCTGCTTACAGACAATTTATAGTCTTTTTGTAGTCATATCTGACACTTATTTTAGATTTAAAAATAAAAATAAATAAATAAATATTTGATCCGTTATAGCGAATATTAAGATTTTACTAGTAAACTCTGGTATATTAAACCTATTTCAATATACGTGATTTGGTTCCAGCAAAAAAATCTGGTTTATCGAATTTCACTGTGTATTATGAACGTATCGCTTAGTAGATTTGGAACCAGAAGATTTGTAACTAATAAAAGATACAAAATCAATTATAATTTACTAAAAAGATACCAAAAAGATTTGTATAATTTACTGTATAGGTTTGCAGAACCATCAAAGAAATATGAATGGATGTTTAGAAAACAAGTAGATAGAAGAATGGTTGAATATAATGATGAAGATATAATTATATTAGATAAGTCACCATATAGTGAGTACTTTTATCAGAAAATGAAAAGTTTTGAGAGAGGATTTATTGATCCTTATGGGAATTATAAGATGGAAAGAGAAATATTCAAATATAAAGAGATACTAGATAACGCAATAGTAATTTTCTTGGAGAATAAAGAATGTTGGAATAATTATATCAGAAGAGTGAATAAGAAAAGAAAAGAAATGAATGACATAAGTCTTCATACGAGACATTGTATGAAGAAAAATATGTGCACTGGTCAAATGATGGAATATTGGGTCATGAGATATTATGGCATATCGGTTGAATATCAGATATCCGATATGGCTTGATATGTAATATCAAAAATCATATACATATCAGGAACCCGATATGACAATGATTTTTCACTAATAAATACCTGGTATTTTTAAAGACATATAGCTAAAAATATTGGCATAATATACTACACCTATCAGTATCCTGATTTGTTAATGGATACACTGGTCGAAATAGGAATATTCGACCCTATAAAAATTCGGCCTATATTCGGTAAAATTAAAAAATATTCGACCTATATTAGTAATGATCCACATATTCGACCCACTTTCGAAGTTCGAACCATCTAATAATAGCCGAATACTAAAACTCTTAAATTAGTAATGATATACGATCCCCCCAAGATTTAAATAGACTTTTGATTTAAAAGTCTAAATTAGTTTCTTTTTTAAATTTTAATCAGGTTCGGAACTCTTTTTATTTAAGATTCCGACTTAATTTTTTTTTATTCGGACCTTTTACTTGTGTCCCGAAGGCTCAACGGTAGAGCATACTATTCAGTCGTAAGGTGCAGGTTCGACTCCTGCTCGGGACAATAATATATTGACTCTCTTTTCTCCGGACTGGACTTACACAGGAGGTAAGTTGGGTGGGTGTGGTGTGTATGAATAAGAAACGCGTCTAACGTTCCCTTCTTTTTGTAGGAACGCCGGACGAAATTACGAACCGGACTATAGGTGAAAGGTAAATGGGAGAGTTCATTTTTTTATATTTTTTTTTAATAACGTTTTTAAAGTTACTTCTTTTCTTCTTTTTGTAGGTATCTTTGAATATAAGGTAATGGGGAGGGAGGGTTCGGGTTTTATTATTTTTTTTAGTAACGTTTATTAATTTTATTGTAGGAACGCCGGAACGAATTACACGAACCGGGCTTTGGGTGAAAGGTAATGAGGGAGGGAGGTTTCGTTTTTATTATATTTTTTAGTAACGTTATCAACGTTACTTATTTTTCTTTTATTGTAGGAACGCCGGAACGAATTACACGAACCGGGCTTTGGTGAAAGGTAATGGAGGAGGGAGGTTTCATTTTTTATTATATTTTTAGTAACGTTATTAACGTTACTTATTTTTCTTTTGTTGTAGGTATTGCCGGAACGAATTACACGAACCGGGCTTTGGGTGAAAGGTAATGACTAATGAGGGAGGGATGTTACGTTTTTTATTATATTTTTTAGTAACGTTATTAACGTATAATGTTATCAAATAATTATACACTTATTTTCACACCTGAAGTTTCTCGATTATTTCCCCCTACTCGTTTTTCTTCCATAAATAATTTCAAAAATCAAACGATTTCCAAAATAAACGTTAGCGGGGTTGCAAACATAAAACATGAAATAATATTATAAGTTGTAGACTAATGTTTCACATTGACTGATTTAACAATTGTTAACTTTAATATACTTCAGCGAAAAAAATAATACAATATATATTTTTTCGTAACTACATTTTATTATCATGTGTCATACAGTATATATTTTATTTGTAACAATGGGCAGAGCCCGATATCTCAAATGTATAATGTTTGATATTAATATATAAATATTTTTTATTTTGCAAAGAAAAGACACGCAAAGAAAACCTATGTTAAGATTGTAATTTATATAAATAAAAAATAAGCATAATATATATATATATATAGGTAGTTGCATTTAAAAAGATAAATTATCTCTATTTAATTTTGTGATTCTAATAATTTTTAGGTTCCCATTCATTCAAAATCTTCTTGACTAAATTATTAAAAATTGGATTAACGAATTCGCCATCTTTTTCTTCAATGATTTTTTCGGCCACACGTCTAAGGTTTTTCATCGATTCTGGACTCGTATCTTCTAAAGAAGTATCCCGGTCTAACTTCGGTCGAATTGGAAAATATTGATAATCAACATGTAGTCTATTTATGTCAACATCAGGATTATCATTATTGAAATATTCTTCAACAAGATTACTTGATGCATTCATCGTAAGTGAAATGATTGGACGAACCCAATACATAGGTCCTCCATCTACCAGTTGGTCTAATTCCTCTTGATAAGATCCTGTTCCTAGAGAAAATATTACATATTCGTTTGCTTGCAAAATTCTTTTTGCATCACAATAAGCAAAATAAGATGGATTATTCATAAATACACCCCCATCTACGTAATGATTCTTAGATATTTCTTTGGCCGGAAAATAAGTAGGCGCAGCAGTACTAGCTCGAATCACATCAGGTATAGAAAAAGAGGTATAATCATGTTCTCGGTATTTAGGATAGTTGTGGAAGTAAACTTGCTCTTTTTTGGTTATGTTATAAGATGGAACTAGCACATGTACATTCTTCACAATATTGTTAAGTGTACACACCTCATTATTTTTTCGTGAAAAATTTTCCTTTAATAATGCTTCAAGATTCTTAGGTTTATATTTAGCATAGAATAACCTCAAAGGGTAAAAGATAGGGCTAAAAATCCGGTCTTTTTCTTTCTCATAAATTTCTACCACTTTGGATGCCGGATACTTTGGTCTAAGGTTATCAGCCTCGTCCGATACTGTGAGTCCCAAAGCAATAATAGAGCCTGTCGAAGTACCAGCCACCACATCAAATATGTCTGCAATTCGAAGATCTTTATCCATTTTCTTAGTTTTATCCATTTTTTCATTTATTACTTTCTCAAGTTTATCGAGTATTATGGATGGAATTAAACCTCGAATCCCTCCTCCATCAATAGAAAGAATCCACGCTTTTCTGCTTTCTACATAAAATTTTAATTATTAAAAATAAAAAATTGTTAATGAATTAAAACAAAATTTAAATATATCCTACTTGGTTCAAGTCTTTTTTTAAATGAATCCATGTTTAAATGCCTCATAAAAAATTCTTTACGATATTCGTCAAGATTAAATATGAGAATTACAATACACAAAAGTCATCTGATTAAAATATCAAAAATACCAAATATTTTTTTTCTGTTCTCTTTGTTCAGGAATTTCGAGAAAACGAAGCGACGCAGTTACACCAAATAAACAGTATATACATGTACAGTTTTATAACAGATAAGGTAATTATAATCGTATCTAGTTACTGAAACTCGAATTTCTTATTAATTCGTACAAAATAGGTAATTGCACCAAATAAACAGTATATGCATGTATCATAACGTGTCTAGTTTTCAAGTGATACTGAAACTCGAATTACTTATTGATTCGTACAAAATTGGATTGCCGATACGCCTATCGCCTATCAATCTATAAGATAATCAGTATTATCGGGTTAAATATTATTGAGGAGTGCATGATACCTATTGTTTTCATTTTAATGAATTCGGTTTTATTTTTGCGTATAAACAAGTCAATAAGGACAAAAACCATTTAAATCAGTTTCCGTATGAAAGAATTAGTTTCTCAAACATTCGTCTCAAAAGAAATTTTTCCGTGGTCACAGATGATCAGGCGACAATCATCTTGTATTCAAACAAAGATTTAATAGGTAATTGTTCTAAGCTGAATGAATGTAGAGAATAAGTACTTATGAATTCATCACGAATTATTAGACACGTGCCATTTTGAACAAATAAATAGAAAGGGGGAACTACCAATTACTAATCACAAAAATAACAATAAGAACAATTATTGTCTTTTTAGGTTTCATTGTTGTACAATTTCCTTTTTTTCTATTGCAAATGACTTAAATGTTTAGAGTATCATACTAGTGATGCAGTTGGAACTTCTGCAATGAATTTGCTGGAATTGTGACCGCAGTTCAGGGACACAGAATACCGCAGAATTTTTCTTAAATGCATAAATTAAAGAATATATATTTATTCACCGCAGAATGTCTCAGAATTTACAAAATCATAAAAATACCAAATAATCACATGATCTTACACATGGTTTGTATATAAAATTCAGGACTTCAGGTGAAACTACTATATAAGGCGATAATTTTCTTTATACCACGTTTCCTAATTGATATTTTTATGGGTGATATTTACTTAAAATGGATAAGCTAAAAAGTCTATCAATAGTTTAAAATTATATACGGGACGTTAGTCTCCGTGGTATAAACCAGTTATTCCACGGGATAACCATGAATATCAATGATTTTCACGGCTGCGCCGTGAAATCATTGGGTACCCGTGGAATAACTATTACTTGTGTCACAGTTTCACAGGAAACCATGAAATAAATTTTCGAAATTTTGAAATTTTGGCCTATGCAATTACCATAATGCCGGTTGACATTGAATTCGGGATCGTAATACTGGCTGACCTTGCATAATTCTGACCGAATCACAGAATTTCACTGAATTAGCTTTTATCACATGCAGAATTCACTCTCAGAAAATCATCGTCCCTGCCGCAGTTCTCCTCCGGGTTACACAAAATTTGATTGGTCAGAATATACATGATGATTACTGTATACTCACGTAAATTATTTCAAAAAATAATTTTGCTTAGGTACAGAGAAAGTTATTTTTACATTGTCATTTGACATTTAGTCTATCAGAATAATTTTGTCTGAAAAACATAAAGATTTTAAAAGACATACAATAAGTTCGACCCCTCCTTTTTCTATTTGAATTTTTCTAATTACTCGAAAATAGTAGATTGATTTACAAGTATGTAGTTCCTATTTCGTCAAACTCTCATATATTAATAAATTTGTTTGATCAAACTACAATTAATTTAATAATTGAAAATATTATTAGTAAATTTCTATCTTTAAATAAAAAATGATTATCATCATTCATTTGTATCTATCTTCATTTCACACGTGTTTCTAGAAGAGTATCATTATCCTGCTCATGTGTAATCTTAGATTTTTTAAAAGCATCATTAGTAATATCAATATAATCTATATTACCACTCATCAAAGGTTTTCTTTAACTTTTTTAAATGCCGCACAACTTTTACACAAAGGTATTATAAAAAAGATGGCGGTCGTTATATTGTGCAAATACAACCGGTCACTGTGAATGATCATTTTTATTTTATTTTTAATAACTAGATGTATCGAATATTAAGTGAAATTTATATCAAACAATCGTATAGATTTTCTTTTAACATAATGGTTTTTACATATATAAACTGTTTTACTTATTGATTCCAGATTCTTTAAAATGATACTGTGTCGGGTTATCAGTTATCACCCATCCTAGCTTAATAGATGTCGCGATCATTCATCATAATAAATAAGAATGTTAAAGGACGTATGCTATCCTGTTACCAAAAAAATTTTTTGGTGGTTATCCGGATTTTTTATCCGGATACTAACCAGACACAATCGTTAGTTCTTAAATTTAGGCTGAACCGATTTTATTACTATTTTATAACGGAAAAAAAGTTAATTTAATTATGATTTTCTATTAACCTTATTTTCATACCCATTTTTTTTATTACAAATAACTACATAATGGATATCTAATAGCTTTCCTGCAAATTTTGAAGTATAGTTACAAAATCATTATTCGCACTTACGTAATATTCACGTAATATCAAACGTTTTGATTGGCTGGATTTTTGATCACATGACTATTTTTTTTTTCCAATTATTTGAAAAATTCGAGGAGGGGGAATCTAAACAGATAATTAAATTGGTTCAGCTTAGTATGGTTGTCATTTATTACTTTGATTTTACATTATTCTATTATAAAAATCAATAAATGATTTTAGGAAGAGTATTTCATCCTTTAGAAGACAATTTAAGAATAACACATTATGAAAATCTTGACCCGGATTATTTGTTACCCAAATCAGCATGCAGGGCAGGTTCATTGGATCAACAAATTGTTTTTTTAGGGAACATAATGACTTGAAGATTTGGTCACACAAACGTCCAGTCGTCCATAGAAAGTCTCGCGTTTTATTTGTTATACATTATTTTAAATCGTCATACATGTAATGTTTTAGTTTTAATTAAGGTTGACAGGACCCTTTTTCTTTGTTTTTTAACAGGATACTTTAGTTCGAAAAAATTTTTTATACAATAATTTCACTTTATTCTTTAAATAATGGGTAATAAAAATTCACGTTCCAAACATGAACGATTAGTAATAAAAAATATACAAGAATTTAACCAAATAGAATCAGAACAAGAAAGACATGAAAAGTTATTAGAATATTATTTCTCGAATGATACCGATTCTATTGATAGATTTCATGTGTTTCATTTTCTTAGACAACATATATTTCAAAGTAATTTTTCTTCCCCAATTGAGGATGAATTAATTAAAGGAGAGTATAAGGTTTTAGATATTGGGTAAGTCATTTTTAAAGTGGACATTTTTTATAATATACATATTTATTTTAAATTTTTTAAGGTGCGGTCCTGGTACATGGTTATTAGATTTATCAAGCAAATATGGAAATTCTAATTTTTTTGGAATTGATATTGAACCAATATTTCCACAAGAAGTAAGAAAATTTATGAAAAATTTTTATTTATTAAATTAAACCAAAAATTTGACTCTTTCTTTTTATATAAATTGATAGATAAAACCAAATAATGTTGAATTTATCAAAGCCAATATATCTGATGGATTGACATATCGTGATAATGAATTTGATTTTACACATGTAGAATTATTGAGACTTTTTTATACAGTGGATCAATGGGATTTCATTCTTACTGAGCTCATTAGGTATTTCTTTTATTATTATTATTATTATTATGTTTTAAAACAAAATATAATCCATATGTATATGATATGTTTTGATTTTTTTCAATGTTTAAATAATAATATTTTTTTTCAGAGTAACGAAACCAGGTGGATATATCGAAATATCTGGTAGACGTAAAGAAAATGTTGTCAGAGCTCCAATTTTTTGTAAATTAATGGATACAAGTAATTATATTCATTTCTTGTAATATTAATTTCATGTATTAAATGTATTACAAATTACTTAATTATTATTATTTTCAATAATTATAGTTTATGCCAGTGGTTCAAGACGAAATTTAGATACAAATTTGATTTTTAGTCTAAAATCAAAATTTGAGTCACAAACGAATCTAGGAAATGTTCATAAAATTGAAAAAAGTTTTATTATAGGACCTAATGGTGATAAAATTGGTTTGATTGCTCAAGATCTGGCTTTGGGTTATTTAATATCAGAACCTTTAGTTAAAACTTTGAGTGTAGAAATGGGAGTTTCTGAAGAAGAATACAAAAATATGATAGAAAAAGATCTAATTGAAGAATTTAAACAATCTTGTTCTGAGAGTATTTATGTTAGAATTTGGGCGCAAAAATTATCGTAATAATTTATTATGAATAAATTACGCCAAACAAGATAATTTTAAAAGAAGCCATAGCAATTGCAGCAAAAAGTTACTTTATAAAGATACACTTTTTGCGTGCATTATAATTTTCATATTATTTATTCGTAAAAATAAATTTTATGTAATAAAGATATGATACCATAATATGTAATTTGTCATATACTTCTTCAATTAATTAATTTTTTATGCTACCTAAGTGGCTATGTCGTATAAGTAAAAGAACGTAGAGCAAAAATTTAATAAACAAAAAATTGATAGCTCAATAGTATATGATTTGGACAAGTGAGTTATAGTATAATGTATTTGTAAGTAAATAGAAGGAAATCATCAATTAATAACCTTTTGATGGCGTAGATTCAAACAATCCGTTAATTATGTACAATATACCGGATACATTCTTAACGGGAAAACTTCAAGCGACATAGCTTGAATTCCGATTACGTCACAGTCGTCACATGTAGATTAATCAGCGAGCACTGATAGCTCGATCAAATTTACAAAATTTATTTACAATTATGTTATAATTAAATTTAGTAATACTGATATTTCGCTTTAACTAATCCAATAATTATTTTTACCTTTATGGATAACAGATAGATCTGGATATCCGGATATTTATACAGATAAATTTATGTCCGAATTGAACGGATATATCGTGATTTTTATAACAAATCTGTTTATAATCTAGTGCATTATTCTTTGTCAAGACAAGCGATAATTATATTTATAAACGTTTGCATAATAGGTATGCGTAATGCAATAACGACCGATCATTCATCACAATTAAATATTCGTAAAATTAATCCACTTTTATTAAATATATAGTAAAAAAAATCACGACATTTAATTAGTAGCTTTGCTAACAAAAAACTACTTTTTATTTAATTATTCTAAATGAAAAAAAAAATCTTTGTTTTACGAAGCCGTCCAAGTAATATGCCTATAGAGATATTGGTGACTCGGATCATTCACACCAACAGGGACAAACAGTTTAACTTAATTATAATCAAAATTATGGTAAATACAGTATATAAACAATGTATAATATACAAATGTTTCATTTTAAACGTAAATATTGATTTTTTATTATTAATCGAAGAATTGGATTGATTTATGGTGCTTTAATTCCATAGAATAAAAGAATTTTATAAAATAATTTTTATTTGAAACTGTACGCAATTGTTGAATAAATCATTATGCAGTAATGTTGTCAAATTTTTTAACTTGTCAATAGATAATATTAAGTCAAGGTTACACATAAATTCCGTCTAATAGAGTAATGTCGTGCAAATGTCATATGTCGAACGATCAATTAACATAGTCTAGAACGTTCCATATCGCAATATGTATGATGTCCCATCGGCCTAAATTATTGGGCCCATTCTAATAATGCCTTAAAAACTGTACCAGCGATGATCTCCTAATTTGGGCCGATGGGACGATTTGGGGACATTGGTCTACAACATATAAATATTTTTTTTCCGTGCAATTTTTGGGCTCCAGCTTTACCCATTTAATTTTATTTTCAATTTTTCTTATTTTTCTACATAAAATAAATTTTTACTTACATATTAAACCTTTCTCGAAAATATTGGTTGAAAAACTTGAATACGTATTTGATAATTCTTGTAACAGGCCATGTTTAATGATATTTCGAACATAATTATATTAATGAATGTTATATTTAAAGAAATCCAACTAACTTATCCAAAGATTTTTAGTCAATTGATGAAAAAAAAAAAAAAATAATATTTTGAAATAAATAATTTTTTGAAAAAATGATGCAATCTAGTATCAACATCGTCTGATAAATTATACTCGATAGATCAGCTGTTTCGATTTTTTAGTTTTTATAATTTTAATAATTTGGCATATAGAAATGCAATTTAACCAAATTATATCATATCATTTAAAACCACTTGATGCTTAATTCTGTAATTAGAATATAGTAAATAAAAATATTTATGGTTTAGAAAATATTATAATGTGTTCTAAGAAGATGACTAAGTACTTACGTAAAAAATTTATTGCACATTAATAATCAGTGATACAAACTTCCTAAATTGTTTAGATGAAAATTATATGATAATCGTCATCAAATAGTGGGCTCAGAAAAAAAATACGTGATTACATTATTTTACGTAATCAAAAAAAAAAATGTAAATCTACGGTTAAAGACTGAATCTTAGATGGAAAAAAAACGGGTAACGTTGCTCAACAGATCGATTTTCCTTAATCATTGGATGGTATATCATCATATGATTCTACTTATAAGCAATTATTAAAGTCAAAGCGCCGATAAAAAGAATAAAAATACGAGTCTGTCAATCGGTAAATTTTTTATTTATAGGATAAAAAAAAAAAAAAAAAAAAATTTAAAAAAAAAATACAAAAAAATAAAAAAAAAAAAAAAGAAAATAAAAAAATAAATTTTTTATTAAAAAAAAAAAAAAAAAAAAAAAAAAAAATTTCATAAAAGCATACCAGCAGATAACATAAAAACAAATATTTTCTTAATAAGTACATGAGTATGTAAGGAATACTAGAATAATAAAATAATTTAACCAATAAAAAATTTGGAAATATCTAACTGGTTAGATTGAAATCATTTTTTTTTCTAATAATTATGCGTGAATGATTATTACATCCTATACTCTGTAAAAAATTTTTCTTAAAAACTCCGGGAATATGATACATTCACGAAAAATAACTAAAAATTTAAGCAACTTGGATAATTTCATGAATATGATACATTTACTGAAATAACATGAAATAAAAAAAAACACGGAGTAAATGTTATAGGGATAATAAAACAAAATGATTATACATACGGGACAATTTTTATAATATGATTTATCACTGTTATGTTGCTAAATTTTAAGATTATAAATTTCTAAAACCCGTAAATATCTCATAATCTCAGATGTCGTAAAGATTTTACTTTACGCGCACGACATGCCGAGAAATTCCTTTGTTGTTGATAAGCTCACTTTACTTAACTTCGCGAAAGTATAAAGGTTTAGTAACACAAACATCCATATGACTTTTTATCGCTGACAAATTATTATATAATACATAAATTTCAAATTAAACCGTCGATGCATGGTAAATCATTAAAAATTCATATAAATAGATAAAAACCTTGTTTCTGACGAAGAAAAAGACCCCTTAATTAATTTAACTGCTTATTTAGTAAATAAAAATAAAATTATTTCACTAAACTAAAATCATGGGTAATATCAAATCACATTTAAAACGTAATCAGCCATCAATAAAAAAAATACCAGAATTTGACCAAATAGAATCAGACCAAGAAAGAAATGAGAAGCTAATGGATTATTATTTATCGACTAGCATCGAAGCTATTGATAGATCACATATATATCATTTTCTTAGAGCATATGTATTTCAAAGTAATTTTTCTTCCCCGGTTGAGGAAAAATTAATTAAAGGAGAGTTTAAGGTTTTAGATGTCGGGTAAGTGATATCGTTCAAATCATCAAATGAACGCCTCTAACATTCGAGGAATTTTATGATATATATATTTATTGAATGATAATATATATTTTAAGATGTGGAGCTGCGACGTGGTTGTTGGATTTATCAAACAAATATGAAAATTCTTATTTTTATGGAGTTGATATTAAACCAATATATCCACAAGAGGTAATAAAATTTATAAATTTTATTTTATTATGAAGAAAAACCCGAAATTTTGACCCTTTTTTCTATAAAATTTGATAGATAAAACCACATAATCTTGAATTCATCGAAGCCGATATAACAAATCGATTATCATTTAATGATAACGAATTCGATTTTACACATATAGAATTTATGAGCTTTGTTTTTACACCAAGTCAATGGGATTTCGTTCTTTCTGAGTTAATTAGGTATTTCTTTTATTTATTCACAATACGTTTTACGTTTGTAAAATTACGTACTATACTGATCTGTATAATTCGTTTTTTTTTTTAGAGTAACGAAACCAGGTGGATATATTGAAGTAGCTGGTAGACGTAATGGTTATGTTGGCGATGGTCCAATTTTTCATAAATTAACGAATACAAGTAATTATATTCATTGCTTTTAATCTTGATTCATGTATTATGTATATTATAAGTTATTAATTTTACTTTCCATAAAAATATAACTAATTATAGTTTGGTCAACATTTTCAAAACAAAATATTGATGTTAAATTGGCGTATAATCTAGATTCAAAAGTTGAATTACAACCAAATATTGGAGAAGTTCATCGAATTGAAAAAGATTTTATTATAGGTCCAAATGGTGGTAAAATTGGTTTAGTTTTTCAAGATTTGACTTTTTCTTATTTTAAATCAGAATTGACAATTAGAGTTTTAAGTGAGGAATTAGGAATTTCTGAAGAAGAATACAAAAATATGGTGGAAAATCTAGTTGACGAATTTAAACAAACTAGCGCTGAGTGTGTTCATTTCAGATTTTGGACCCAAAAACAATTATCGGAATAACAACTATAATAAGAAAATTGTGAATTAATTGTTGTGAATTAATTTATTATCGGTGTAAATTATTTTTAACTTATAATTAAGTTTTTATGTATTATTTAATTTAGAATTTTTAGGGCAAATTAATATTTATGTAAAGAATAGTTATAAAACGTTAATTGACATATAAAAATAGTGGAATATCATGATAGGAAATTGTGAATATATTATAAAAATGATTATTTTACTTATTTATACCATAGTTTTATATACCTTATTGGTAATTAAATAAGCGAAAATGTTAATTATTGGGATTTGGGAAGTTTCTGTCATATAAATAATAAATTATAAATTACTACTAATAATAACACACATCATGAACGTTACGTTAAGAAATAAAGAATTCGTTATACCGTAATTAAAAATCTAAGAAGTTTAATTTCTCGCGTATTTATTTAGATTATTTTTTTTGGATTCTTAAACATGAATAAATTAAAAAAATTAAAGTTCTGAATAAAGTAGTGAATTTTATTTAAAAAAATATAATTTTAAAACGTGATATTTAACTTGATTTTACTACACTTCACTTGTTACACTATATTTATACTTTAATTATTTTATTCACATCGCAGGTGATTTTCACCGCATATAATAATAAGTAAAAATGATTACTAGATGTTAAAAACACCGTTTCAAAATTCGGCCAAAAAAAAAATGAGTGAAATTTTCGTATTTTTCTCAGAATATCTGATAACTGTCTTCTTAAGAAAAACTTGTTCTACTCGTAAATTTACATATTTGATATAGAAATGTTGTCAAATGCGCATTAAGTTAATATTATACAGTCAAACCTCTATATATCGATATATCGACATGGGAAAAAAAGTATCGGCATATCAAATTATCGATCGGTACTATATAACGAATAAATTGTAAAATTGGTCAAGCATCTAATTTTGGCCTGCATTATGCTAAAGTACAAGCTACCAACCCTGTTAAAAATTAATTATTGGCAACTTAAACTTCATTAAATTCCGATTTTTTAGTTGTTTTAATAACTGTTCATTATATAAAAGAAACAAAAAAAAAGTCAACATAAAAAATCTACCATACTTAGTAAAAAATGCGATTTTATTTTTGCAAAAAAATTGTCAGAAAATTTCTTAAACTCCTGATTATATATTGTTAACGGCCCGAATTGTATTAGTATAACATAAAATATCGGTATAAACCAGATTTTCATATACGTGACAGAAGGATCATCGTTATATCGTGAAATAATATACTCATTTTTGTCAAACATTTATAAAATTTTATGTGCCAAAATCACCTGCGGCAAGATGTAGCAGTATTGTTTATTTCCTAAATTGAAGTTTGAATAAAAATCTTTCTTTCTTTTTATATAAAACATAATTGTATCCGCAGTTGGGCAGTACAAAATTATTTTTTTTCCAAAGGAATATTTATTATGCTGTCACGTATTCTTCCCAGAATCAAAACTTTTGGTTTCAACAATGTTAATTTAATTGGTGTGAATTATAGTAAGTGCTCTGTGAATAAAATAACTTATGTTCTATAATATATTTTCATTAATTATAAGGTATATAAAAGCCATTATACATATGGTTAATACGTAATAATATTTTCTTTTTTTGCGTGAAAGTAGCGCTTATTACATACCAATAATTCCTACCATAAAATAAATTTGGCGATAATTTAGAAAAATTCATACTCAAATAGTTTACAATGTTGTTTTCCTTCACTAGTTATATAATAAAAATCATGATCATATGAAAACGATCAAGAAAAAATTTCTATTTTATTAAAGAAAAATTGAAACAATTTGTATTGTACTATTTACACAAGAAATAAATAAAATAAACAGT
>JADRCO010000885.1:0-25018 GCA_021464525.1 Rhizophagus sp. LPA8_4_AMF
ATAAAATTATAATTTAGCCAGAATTATAAATCATAGTCCATTTGGAATTGGAATTGGACTGGACATCTCCATTAGGTCCAAAGTCCAATAGTCCATTACTGGGAATTGGACAAGGTCCAATTCCAACACTGCGTATTAGTGATTTCGGATTAAAATCCGAAGATCCGGATTTGTATCATCTATTTGACATGATTTACGAATATCTTTCTATTTATGAAAAAAAAGCATAAACAAGTGAAATTCTAAAAGAGGTTGATAAATGATTTATAAAAGTTTTATTCTTTGTCATTTAAAGGATGAATGTATAAGTAGAGCATAAAATTTCTATCAAGGATTTAATTCTACTGTTTAAAATTTCGGAATAATCAATCAATTGATTTTCGCATTTAGATTTACATTATAGCTTTTCACTTGTATAGTAGTAATTGATAAAGGTTTAATGCGATGAATTATAAGCTAGAGTTGGCATAAATAAAAATTTCTAAATATGTAGAACAAATCCTTTAAAAATAAAGGCCAAATTCTTTTTTTTAATTCAACCAATCAAAATTTTCAAAATTTCTTTCATACCAATCAAAGAAAACGTTAAACAGTTGATGAAATAAGGAAAAGAAAAAAGGGAAATTATCCCTTATGTTTGTGTTCCTTTAGTAAACAACTACGCTTTTTGTAAAAGACTATTTTTTTTCTTCTCTCAAGGACTTTATTTTCGACATTAAGTATAAAGCTTTGTTAAGATTAAATAAGAAAAATTCAAATATATATACACCGGTTAAGAGTTCGAAGACCAAATTATAAATTGTAACTTTTTTTTTTACCCGTTCTAAAATACATGTTCTAAAATACACGGATTAAGCATAATCACAATACTAACGAGTAGCAAACATACGCATAATTAATAATTAATTACAAAAGAATTTTCTTAAAAATTAACATTACTTTATTGGTCATGGAATCAGGAGTTTTAGAAGTGAGGCATGAACAAGAATTAACATTTCAAATAGTTATTCCGAAGAAATTAACACAGGAAATCATGTTCATACTAAATTCAGAAGTGAATTAATTATTAAATGCGTAATTATCCTTCCCTTTAAACTAATTTTCTTCTATAAATGCTATAAATGAAATCAATTCATCATTTCACCACATTATGTATAAGCATCGTAAATGCCACGTTTCATCATTACCAAAACGCGTGGTTTTTTAATCGAACTGATTTGGTCATTTTATAAATCCTTACATGGCGAAAAAGATTAATGCTCCAATGATTAATAAGGAAACTCAGCCTTCTTTGTCAAAAATTTCGTTGTATTTAAAACACTTTTATAAGAAGCGTTAATAATCAAGAAAACCGATTAGTTCAATTGAATAAACACAATTGATTAAAGTAAAGTAATCATGCATAATACAAAAATACAAAATACCCAAATTTTTCTCTCTTATATTGGCGCAGTAAGTTGACGCGTTTCCGTGATTCTTCCGTGTACGACTCAAGTCCGTGCAATTGTTTGCAATGTTTACAGCTTATAATCAATTCATTGTCTACGATATATATCACATATTTGCATGTTTCATTTCATGCTTATTTTTTGAATTTTTTGAATCGACCAATTAAAAAGAGAGAAAATCCTTTTTTTACAATATATTACAAAGAAGTAATAAATTGTAAAACAAAAAAAAAACAAAAACAATATTGGAAACTTTTTAATACTTCTCATACACTTTTTTTTTCAAAGAAAAATCAGAGACAAAGAATCAAAAAACAAAGGTGAGGATTTTTGCTTTTGTTTTTTAAAAGTTACAGTTTAAATTTATGTATAAATAAATTTAGTAAGTAACGTTGCAAAATTTACAGGGTAAATTACATGTAACTAAGGTAAAAAGGTGATGTATTATCCGACCATTCAGTATCAATATAAGCATTTAATTATGCATTACGTATTAGTGTAACATAATTAAAATGCTGTATCCTATATATATGTAATAAAGTAACATTTAATTTTTGTAACGTAATACTAATTGAATAAACTGGATTTTCATACAATATTCATAAAAAATTCATTGAATTTTTTAAGGAGTTTCCTTCAATGTAAATTTCATTAAATGATGATTTATTATTATAACTTATTATAATAACTTCTAATTTCCAAAATTCGATCATAATTTTCGCTCGTATCACATTATTAGACAAGGGTTTAATACAAAGAAAGCTAAAAAAATTCTTCCTTGTTAAAAAAATTAGAGTATAATGTCGTACAGTGTAAATCTTCGTAATTCTTATTATAACTAGAATAAAGTTATTGAATTACAGTAATTGGGAAATAAGATTATTTCCACATGTGCACATGGCAATAATGAAATACCGTAAATGAACAACAAACAAATTGACTATAATTAAACCACCCCTTAAATAATAAATAAAAATTCTCGCGTGGAATTAACTTTATTTTTCTCTCTTTGTTAGAGTCATTTGTGTTGCATAAATTTGTGTTTAATATTTATTGTAATCATCATTTCTAAAAATGTCGGACAGATTCATTTAATCCAATCTAATCATATATAAGAAATATTTACAAAGTCTACAAAGACTTGTGAAAAACTATATTTCCGGTTTCACCAGATAATTTTTTTTTCTGATTGGATCTCTTATGCATTATTGTTAAACAATACTTTTGAACTAAAATTATATAAAGTGTCCTGATTTTGAACTGTCGAAAATTCGTCCAATATTTTGCGCATTTATTAAATAACAATATAGATTTTTTTTTTTTTTTCTCTGCGAGCGAAAAAAAATTTCAAATTAAAATTAAAACGAGTTTTAACAAATATAAAATATATTATAAAACATGTCTACATTTACGGTTCAGGAAACACAAACCTCTTCAACATCACCATCAACATCGAAACTTCGACAGATAGCTCCTGCCCCAACAGAAAAACCTGAATATGACATTTATCATATCCCAAAAGGTTACGAAGTTTATTTAGTATCAAAGAATGGTAATCCCGATAACTCTTCAAATTCTGCAGATTCCAGTCCAATTCCACTTTCTCCAACTTGTTCTGTTACTTCTTCCACTTCTTCAACTTCTTCAACTTCTCCTAAATTTATTGCCCCTAAACCAAACTCTGATAATAAAATTACTTCTCAAAGTTCTTGGAGAAAAAGAAAGAATAATGGTCATATTCCACGCCCAAAAAATTGTTTTATGGCATATCGTGAACATATGCAACATAAAGTTTTGGCTGAAAATCCTGGAATGAATAATAAAGTGGTATCCATCATCGCTGCTCAAATGTGGAATAAAGAATCTGATGATGTTAAACAATTTTGGAAAGAACGTGCTCAACAATTAAAATTGGAACATAAGATTAAATATCCTGATTATAAATTTGCTCCTAAAAAGAAATCACAAAAGAATGGTATAAATCTTACTGGTGTTAAAACTCCAAAGACCATCTCAAAGAAATCTCCTCATTCCAATAAACTTATTAATGAAGAATTTAATAGAGGTTTATTATTAAGAAGAGATGATTTTAATCAATCAGTCAATTTTCATCCTCCTACTCATAATGAAAATTCCTCTTCCGCTATTTGGGGTCATTGCAGATCAAATTCTGTTGAATCTGTTTGTAGTTGGACTAGTGGTGATTCTCTTCCAAGCACTCCTCCCACTTTTTGCGATCGTTCATCTTCTCCTCTTCGTTATGAGTCTAATGATTGGAATAAAATATATAATGATTTCTCTTCTTTAAATTCAAGTCCTCATTTAACCGCTGCTTCAAATACTGCTGCTGGAATTTATGATACTTTATTACCTCCTCCAATTTTATCTTCTACCGATTATGAAAATTCAATGCATATCGATTCTGGTGATAGTCCTTATTATAATATTACCGAAGAAGAAGATAATTTAGATAATTTGGAATATAGAGAATTTCTTCAACCTGATAACACTCAGCTTTTAGATACTTTTGTATTGACCTCCCAACAACATCATACCGCTATCTACTAAAAAATTGATGTTAATAGAATAGAATCGCTGGACGTTTCTTTAGATGATTTTAATCGTAACGAAACCAACTCGTTGACATTTTGTTGAAACCCTTTTTCGCTCATGAAAAAAAAAAAAAAAAAAAATTGCGCAATATTTTTGGACTTTTTTATATAAAAAAATTTAGAAGGAACATTTCATAAAAAAACAAGCATTTTCGTAAATACATTTGTTTATATATTTTGCATCAAACATTCAAAAAAACCTCTTCATTTACAGAATCATCTTTGTAATTAATTCCTTTTTTTTAAACGTGTAATTTCATTCCCATTGTATTTTCCCCTCCCCCCTTCACAACATAGAAGTATATATCATAGACTTGATGAAAAGATGAAAATTTTATGATTTTTATTCTTTTTTCATCGCAACATTTTTTTATCTCATTTTTACATAAATACCATATTGTAAAGTAGCATATTATAGACTTTTAAATAGCATTTAGCATACACTCATTTGCAATATATTCATTCATTCATTCATTCCCTCATTTACATAGCATTTGCATTTTCTTATATATTTTTGCATTGTTTTATATTTATCATCATTTCTTCATATTTTCATTCTTTTTTTTTCCTTTCAATTTTTTCTTTTTCATTTTACTATATATATATTATTTATCTTATATACATAACATACATTTTACTGTATTTACAACTATTAAGAAAAAAGATCAACTTACAAAAGATCTAAATTCAAGAAAAAAACATTATAAGTTTTTCTAAAAAAAGACTTTTATATTTTATATATATATATAAAATAAACTTTATGGCAATATAATAAAAATAAAATAATAAAACTATAGTTTCTTTTTTAGATATTTTATAAATATTTCGGATTTCCTTCAAGTTTTTTATTTTCTTAATATATAAAATATTTACAGTATTTAGTAATATTAATAATATCAATAATAATAATAAAATGCATTTTATATTTTAAAAAAATTGGGATCGAGTAAATAACCAGACTTGGTTGATCGATACCTGTAATGGTTCTTTATATGTATGAACTTTTATACCAAATTATGAAGTAAATTTAGTTTCCACATATGTTAACCAATCGATTTTATCCTGTTTTAATTTCTTTTCAAGATCTCCCAAAATGCCTTACCGATTTCGCAGGCATATTTTTTCCATGTCTTATAAGCCTCTTGACGGGCCATTTGCCACCACATTCTGCATACCCGACCACTTATTAATGTATTGGTACGGTAATATTACCTGTTATTACTTAACAATTTAAAGTATATTTCACGAAGACCCAGAAAACTATATATTTATTAGGTTTTGAATTTTGAATGATTTAACTGTCATGTGTCAATAGGAAGCCTCTCTCAATTATTCCAGTTTAAAAATTATTTTTTGCCAACATTATAAATAAACTTGTTTTATTTTGGAGGGAATCATGAGAGGTTTTTGATAAACTAACTATTTTATTAGTACAGTATAGGCGTATAGCCTCTTTGGCTTTGTATAGAATAAAAATTTATTAAATATAAAATATATGATACTCCTACCCATTCTAATCTTTGTAATTTAACAACTAACTTTAAATAAGTTCATAATAATTACTATTTCCCGGCTGGAAGTAGAAATCAAAATTTCAACTGGCGAAAGAAATTTTTTACCTGTAAAAATTCCGGATTACATTTATATGAGTTTTATTTTATGATTGGTCAGTATGGAATATTACATGTAGAAAAAAGATACTAGATACTAAAAAATAATCTAAACATAATTCCTCCAATGCTAATCTACGAATTCCGCTCGCCCATACAATTTTCATTATACCTTCATGGTTCCAGTACCGTGCCTTAGTGCCTTACCAAAAATGAGTTTTCACAAAAATAAAAAGCCAGCTAAGCCAGTCCATTTTTCTTTCGTGATTATACAACACGCATTTTTAATATTTTAAATTGATACCATAAGTTATGCTTTTCAACATACTTTATATAAAAAATTCGCATAAAAAGTCCAGGACTTTTATTTTATTCTTTGATTTAATATTACATACATAAAATGAATAAGGGAAACATAAAGTTTATGAGTCTTCGTTTATTGGAAGGGTACAGTATAAACGTAAAAAGGAACAAAAAACTGTAAAGGTTTTTTTTATACGCGTCTTTCTTCATTTTATACATATTTTCTTTTTTGATAAAATAAAGGGTAAGAGAAGTAACGTACCATGACGATAACAAAAAAGGATTCGAATTCTTATCAGTTATCCATCACCCACTTCATAATTAAATTTAGATAATTATAATACTCCTCAAATACCTATTAAACTATTTCGAAAAAAATCCTGCTATTTTATCGACTGCAAAATTAAAAAATTCCGAATATGAGGATAAAAATTTTCCCACACCCAAAGCATCAGAATATGCAATCAAAAGTGGAAGGAATTCCGTACAAGGAATTTATAAATTTTCTCTAACTGGTGATATGAGTGAACTTAATGAACATGGGAAGAAATTTTCGTGACACTTTTATGAAGATGTTCCTTAAAGAAACAGAAAATTCTAGATTGTAAGTTAAAATTTACGTCTAAAAAGAAAGAAATTTCATTTTATTTAGTATAATGAATTCTATTATAGCTATTTATGTGTTATGTGTATACTAACTTAAAAACGTACGATATTAAATATACTCATTCTTAACTATCTCCTTTTCGGTTTATATCAAAGATGCTGCTCATGTAGCTGAGATAAAGAAAAAGAAAAAAGACGATGATATTGAAAATAGTCTTTAATATAATAAAATATTTAAATAAATTTTAAATTAAATTATTAATAAACTTTGTATATAATAATTGCAGAATCTTTAATAGTTATTATCAGACTGGGCCAGAATTATTGGCGCAATGTTTTACGTTTTAGAAGCAGATTGGCCTCCTCATTCAAAAAAAGATTGGAATTTCAGTGGAAATTATTCCACCACGTGAAAAACCTCGATACTGGACTAATTTGAGGAACGTCATGCGCGTTACGTCGTTAGTCGTTACGAACTTGCAATGCAATCATATGATGCGGCCTTAGTACTTAATACACGGGTATAAAATAGTATTTATCAATATATAAATTGAATTATAAACCTAATTTGCAATTCAACAGGCTACGGGAGGAATGAGAAATTTTTGACGTGATTATGTGTAATAAATTGACAATGCATTTCTAACATATATATATATATATATATTTCTACAAAAATATGCGCTTAAAAATTCTTTTCTTTAAGGTTATTATTGTTCAAGAACACGAAGAACTAATTAAATATAAAGATAACCATTATATTAAGGATCATGCAAATCATTATAACGAATTGTTAAAGAAGTGACCCGTCTGTATCGCTTGAATATTAAAGTGGTATAGACTATAATATAAATAATAACAATGAATTCAGTGAAGAACTATTGGCAGACAGCGTACTTTCAAAATTTTAGCGCGACTAATTCAATCCTTGAGATGCATGGGTGGGTTGGGTTCGATCTGTCTTAGACTTTGTAATCAATGGTCTTGTACTGTTTACTTTATTATTTTCAATAAATTGAAACACAATCTTAGCAATCAGCAAAATAAAAAAATTCAAACAAACTGTTTACTCTTGTTTAAAATCTATAACAATTTTAAAACTTAAACTTATGTAATTTGCTGGCCATTTAATTAATTTGTAATATAGTAAGATATAACAAAATATTTTAATGTTGCAATAATACCTAAAATTTCTATTAAAATCCTTATTTTTCTTATTTTTCAAATTAATTCATATAATAAGTATAATTCACCTTGGAGATCAACTTATAACATAAAAAAACAGAAAAAAAAAGTTTAGCTAATTTATAGGTAACTTATTACCAGGCACTGTAGTTTATTATAATGTATCTAGAGAAATTAAAATATATACAATACAATACTTCTAATCACGAAAGTGCATTTGCTACACTTTATGATTTGAATTTGGCGCGTGAAATTATCACCATTTTTATATAAAATACACTTTCATCTATAATGATAGTTGTAAAATAGTAAAATACCTAAAATTTCTATTGATTAAAAAAAAAATAATCAATAATTAAGAAGCATAATAAATATCGCTACAACATTTATTTTCTATTGTTCTTCTTTAATTATTACTCCTTCGTCTTCTTCACTTTCTTCTATTAATCCTTCGTCATCATCAGATAATCGAGGAACTTTTTCTTTTATTAACCCTTCCTCCTCTTCTTCCTCTTCCTCCTCGTCACCTCGCTTTCTCTTTTCACCTCTTTGATTTTCATCCGAATCCTCTACAATTTCACCGTCATCACCATCATCAGTCGGTACAGGAACATCATCTTGATTCTCATCTTCATATTTTATATCATTCTTCTCATTATCACTCGTTACTACATCCTCATCGTCTAAGTCTTCGGTTTCGGCATTTTGCTCATTTTGATTGAGATCTACTCCATCCGATGAACTGTCAATTGTATCGACATCATCAGCTTCTGTAACATCATCACGAACCAATTCATTCTCATCCTCATCCGCTTCATCTGGGGCTAATTCTCCAATTTCACCCACATCATCGCCTACTTCGGTTAAATTATCCGAAGTACTAGCAATATCCTGACTTTGTTGTCTTGGAGTAGAATTTTCTTCATTATCTTGTTGTTTACTCTCATCATTATCATTACTCATTCTGTGGTGGTCACCTTCATTGTCATTATCCGCTAAATTGCTAGATGATGAGTTGATACCGTTAATACCATTTACTTTTGGAGGATTGTCACTTTCATTAACATGTTCAACGGGTGAAGAAGGATTAGCGATAGGTGAAAAGAATTCACTTCTCATAGAATCAGGTGTTGTGACAGCTTCTTCATCGTCAACCACTTGAGGGTTTTGTTCTCTTTCAATTTCTATTTCACTTTGTACTTCTTGTACTACTGTTAGTATACGTTGAAGTTGTAATTTACGGCGATCTAATGTTTCATCTAATAATTTATCCTTTTCTTCTAACGAAATTATCTCTTCATCTAATTTTGAGATCGCACTATATATTAAAGTAAATAAAGTAAGTTTTTTAATATTCTTTAAAATGTATAAATATAGTTCAGTATGTTCACCGGCCCACCTTAAAGATTCTTCCCGAGTTTTTTGTTGATTGATCACTGCTGCTAATTGATCATATTCTGTTTTGTTTCTACGTATTTCCTCTTCTTGAGCTAATTCTTTTTCTAAATTCTTAATGACTAGCATGGTATCTTTAATCTCTAACTCTATAAACAGAGAATTGTTAATTTAAATTGGAAAAAAATGAAATTATTGAAATTATTATAGTAGTAATAGTTACCTATTCTTTGAGCTTCTTCATTCCAATGTCGTGTTTCTTGCAAATTCATATCATGAATTGCTTGAAACCTGGTAAGAGTAAGTTCATATGACGAAAAATCGACCATGAAATCATTAAACTGTTGTTGTCTACAAAGATAAAGATACTTTTTATTTAAAAAAATATATATATCAAAAGGTATATTTACAAATATTCATAAAATAATACATACATATCTTTTATATTTCCTTGTTCCAAGGAATTTATTAAGACAGAATATTTCTTAGTAACTCGGCGGAGATTTCTTTCTTCGACAGAAAGTCTGTCACGTATGATTTGTTCTATAAAATAAGAAATTAATCGAAATATTCATTTAAAAACCTTTGAAAACTTGCTTAAAAACGTACCTTCATCCATTCCTCCTTTTTTTTTAAGAAAATTTAATTAAAACCGTAAATATAACAGATAACTGTACTGTGTACTTTATGATAGTGGATTAATGCTTCGCCTTATAAGAAGAATTGGTTTTAGTTAGTTAGTTACTTGTTGATCAATTCCATTAAGTCTAAAATTGGAAAATGATTTAATTAGCCAACAAAATTACATAAAAAACGGCAAATGACTATCACATTGATCATCTTTTTTTTCGCATACAGAAACACTTTAAAAATGCCGTTAGTTTCAACAAACCAACTTATCAACTTACAATCAAAAGTTGAAAATATAAGGAATATATGTATTTTAGCACACGTTGATCATGGAAAAACTACACTTTCAGACTCATTGTTAGCTTCTAATGGAATTATTTCTACTAAACTAGCTGGAAAAGTGAGATATCTTGATAGTAGAGAGGACGAACAAGAAAGGGGAATAACGATGGAAGCTAGTGGAATATCATTATACTTTAATGTCTTAAGAAAATCTCTGGAAGGAAAAGGTTGTTTTTTAATTGGTTTTATAACCCGATATTTAATAAATTCAACATGATTTATTAATGCTTGCAAGATTTAATTATATATTTATATGATTTATCTAAAAAAAAAAGAAGAAAGTTCTGATGACTATCTGATAAATCTCATTGACGCTCCCGGACATGTTGACTTTTCTAGCGAAGTTTCGACAGCATCGAGACTATGTGATGGTGCATTAGTTCTCGTTGATGTTGTTGAAGGAGTCTGTACACAGGTGTGATATTGGAATTAGGTTACTTAAACGGAATTTTTTTTTTTAAAGATTATCAATTTGGAATTTGTAATATTAATCAAAATCTAGTAATATAAAATAAAAATGAAAATTTAAACAAAAAAAAATAATCATAACAACCTTTTTTTTTCATTTTAAATGTTAAAAAAAGACACATACAGTTCTCCGACAAGCATGGCTTGAAAATGTTCAACCCGTACTAGTATTAAATAAAATTGACCGACTTATAACTGAGTTAAAGTTAACACCTCATGAAGCATACATTCATTTAAATAAAATACTTGAACAAGTAAATGCTATTATGGGAACCTTTTTTGCTGGTGATATAATGGAAGAAGAAACTAGAAGACATGAAGCTGAAAAGGTTTGAATTTTTTAGTTTATATATATTTACAAATAAGGGTTAATCTCATTTTTTATATTATAATTTTATAGGAGAAGCTTTTACAACATGGAAATGAACAAATAGAGGAGGATTATACATCAGTTGAGTTGTCGTTGGAAGATCGGGATGATTCCAATATTTATTTTACACCAGATTCAGGAAATGTTGTTTTTGCTAGTGCAATTGATGGTTGGGCATTTAGGTAGGATTTATTATCCAAACAATTTATCATTCTGTCAAAAACCTTCCTCCAAGTCAAAATCATTTGTTTACAGTGATAATCCGATCTGGGTGACAGAGTCGAACATTTCGTTCAATTTTATGCCGCGAAGCTAGGTATGAAAGAAAATATACTACGTAAAGTACTTTGGGGCGACTATTATCTTGAACCAAAAACGAAACGAGTATTACAACATAAACATTTGAAGGGTCGACATTTAAAACCCTTGTTCGTTCAACTGGTTTTGGAAAATATTTGGGCAGTTTATGATTCTATTATTATAAATAAGTAAGTCTTCTTTTTTTTTAATAATCTTATTTTGACTATCTGCTTCATTAATAATTAATTCAATTTATATTTTTATTTAAGCAATCGAGAAAAAATCGAAAAAATTGTTAAGGCGCTTAATTTGAAAATTTTACCGAGAGATATGAGATCAAAGGATACGCGTAATTTATTAACCACAATATTCACTCAATGGTTACCATTGTCATCAGCTGTATTACATATCCTTTAATTATATTAGAATTGTTTGTATTGTTTTAGTATACAAGTTTTTTTTTTACATTGAAAGATCTTTAACTTATCACACTGACTGTTATAGATCAGCTTCCATCACCCGTTGTTGCTCAACCTGTGCGCCTTCCGAAAATGTTATATTCAAATAAAGATATGCCAGAAAAGCCCGCAAATGAAAATGAAAAAGCTTTATTTAGTTGCGATTTTAGCGATACCGCGCCTATTATTGCTTATGTTTCAAAAATGTTTGCTGTTCCTTCAGATATGTTACCGGAGAATAGAAGAAAACAGTTAACTGCAGAAGAATTAAGGGAAAAAGGAAAAGCTTACAGAGAACGTTTACGTACTTTAAATGGCCAATCTGAAGAATCAGTTTCTGAAACATCGTCAACGACTTCAAACTTGACATCAACTGAATCCTTAGATGAATCCGTTGAAAAAACTAAAGTTTCTTCTCAAACGGATGAAAATGGTGAAGTTGATCAGCCTAAAACGATTAAAGAAACTTTCATAGGTTTTGCTCGTCTCTATTCTGGAACTATTCGTGTTGGACAGAAACTTTACGTTTTAGGTCCAAAATATGATCCTGCCTTCCCAGATAAATTTTGCTCTGAAATAACAGTTGAAAATCTTTATCTAATGATGGGACGAGAACTAGAGGCTTTAAAAGAAGTGCCTGCTGGTAATGTATTCGGTATTGGTGGACTTGAAGGTCATATATTGAAAAATGGTACCTTGAGCAGTACTAAAGATTGTAAAAGTCTTGCTGGTATCTCAATGGAGGTAAGGAATAAGGTAAAAAAATTTTTTTTATCTTATTAATTAGTTATTGATATTTTATTTGCTTATTATAGTCCGCACCAATTGTTCGAGTCGCTCTTGAGCCTGCTGATCCATGTATATATGTTTTCCTTATTATGATATCTTTACTACGAAATCATATCACATTTATTTATCCTTTTTTTTTATTATTATTACAGCTGAAATGGGGAAGCTAATCGAAGGACTTCACTTGTTAAATCAAGCAGATCCATGTGTTGAAGTCCTTGTGCAAGAAACCGGAGAACATGTGATTTTAACGGCTGGTGAAGTGCATCTTGAGGTTCGTTTTAAAAAGTTAATTGCAACCTTGACTATTTATCAGTCATTTAAATGATTACAATTTAATTTTTATAAAAAGCGTTGTTTACGAGATTTAAAAGAACGATTTGCAAAAATCGAAATTCAAGTCTCTCCTCCTATAGTTCCGTTTAGAGAAACGATAGTTCCTGTACTAGGTATTTATTTAAATTTTCATTCAATTATTTATAATATTCTTTACTTTATAATTTCTCTATTTGGAAATAGATAATCAACAAAACAAGGAAAAGGACAATGCACAACGTGGTTTGGTTACACTTTCTACGACAAATAAATATTGCACTATTAAAGTGAGGGCTGTTCCATTGCCACAAAACGTTACAGCTTTTCTGGGCAAAAATGCTATTACTATAAAATCCATTTTGGATGAACGTCAACAGCGTAATAAAATTGAAACACAGTCCATCGAAGACGAGGAGGATACTTTCAAGGATGTGGCTTTTAAGGGAAACCGCATATTAGAAGCGGACGAGTTTCTTGATCAATTGGAAGCTGAATTTAATAAAGCTTCTGACAAAGAAATTTGGAAAGATATCGTTGATAAGTTCGTATTAGTTTATCTTTAATATATATATTTATACATGGTTTATTATTAATTCTTATTTGAATTATTTGAATTTAGCATCTGGGCATTTGGACCAAAACGGGTTGGTCCAAACTTATTAATAAATCATGTCCCAAATTATAAACGAAAGTTTTCGTATCCTTTCCTTTATCATAAACATTACTAGTCTAACTGAATAAAAAATAAAATCCTGAACATAATATTTTTTTACAGATGGAGAAAATCTCATCAGGAAGTGAATGATGAAGTAAATGAGGAAGTCCTCCCTGAAGATAATTCTTCACAAAAATATGAATTATCTATTCGTGATTTTGTTGAAGGGATTCATACAGGATTCCAACTTGCCACAAAATCAGGTCCACTTTGCGCTGAACCATTAATGGGAGTTGCATATTTTTTAGAAGATTTCACAATAAATACAAATGACGAAAATGTTGATATATCTGAAAGTTAGTAGGAGATTTCTTTAGGTGATAAGTTTGCTAAAATGTATAATTTACAATATATGTTATACGTTCTTTCAGTTCGAAGTAAATTAGGTGGCCAAATTATAACTACAATGAGAGATGCATGCAATAAAGGATTTTTAGAATGGTCCACCCGATTAATGCTGGCTATGTACACTTGTGATGTTCAAGCAACTAGTAAGTATAAAATTGAGTATATTCGGTTTAATTAAAAGTGAACCTTTATCTTACTATTATTTTTTTTAAAAAACAAAATAAAATAAAATAAAAACAGCCGATACTTTAGGTCGTGTATATGGTGTAATATCAAGACGTCGAGGACGTATTACTTCCGAAGAATTAAAAGAAGGAACTACATTTTTCCAAATTTTTGCATTACTTCCTGTAGTGGAAAGTTTTGGATTTGCTGATGGTAGGTAATAAGTAGGGGAAAAATTTTTCTTCTTGGAATATCTCATAAATTAATTGATTCGTTGATAATGTCAATTCAAACAGAAATAAGAAAACGGACTTCGGGTGCAGCTAGTCCACAACTAATTTTTAGCGGGTAAATAAAATAAATTATGGAAATTTATTTAATTCAACTTTATTATTACCAATATTTATTTGTCTTATTTATGATTTAGATTTGAAATGTTAAATGAAGATCCGTTTTGGGTCCCAACAACTGAAGAAGAACTTGAAGATTTGGGAGAGAAATCTGATAGAGAAAACCTTGCAAAAAAATATATGGAAACTGTAAGAAAACGCAAGGTAAATTAACATATTTAATTACAATTAAAATCAATTATTTATAGATAACCAAAATTCTTATTTAATTTGTTAGGGCATGTCCATTGATAAGAAAATAGTTGAGCATGCAGAAAAACAGCGAACTTTAAAAAAGAAGTAACGGTATATTTCAATAGCTATCAAAGAAAAAATAATTATTTAACATCGAAACCATATTATTTGGATAAGATCTATTAGGTTGAATTATGTAGGATATTATTGTAATTCTTTTTATGATAGATTATTTATATCTTCTTGTATTCCTTAAGTTTATAATTGTTAAAATTATTATTATATATTTTTTTATATTATATTTTTATACCACACTATTTTATCAATTTTAAATAAAAAATACATAACTTTATATTGTAACAATACTATTTAGAATACAGCTAGTAATAATTCTCAAGTGACAGAATAAAAGTTCAGGTCCGATGTTCCGAGCCGATTTCCGTGACTTTTTCGCGTAGCTCAGATAAATATATGATTGGTCATATTTAGAAAAAGGCTTATGAAATTTGTTCTTCTTTTAGTATAGATTCACGACCTTTTCATGGTTCTGTGTCACTAAAAGATGCTGTTCAAAAAAAAATTTTTTTTAGTTAAGAAAAACATGTGAAATTACATAATTGCTAAGTTTTCACATGCAATTATGCTTTTACGGGCTAATTACGTTTCAGATGAAGCCACGAAAGGATAGTTCTAAGCCTAAATAATTAAAGCTACTAATAACTTTAGTTAAATATTGACTTTAATAATAATATAGTACAAATAAAAGAAGTTGGTTTGTTTAAGACTCTTAAGTATAATATAATTTAATCAAAAAATTATAATAAATGTATAATTTTATATATTATAATTATATAATTTAACTATATACAATGTATTATACTTGTTTAAGTCTCTCTATTTTTTAAATTTATAATAATTCATTTAAATTACTAATTTTTTATTTAAATTTGCAAATTTTATTTTAAATTTTCTGATTTTTGTTTAATAATAGCTTATAATAAGTTCAAATATAAAGAAAAGTAATGAAAATATACAACAAATGCAAAATAAGTTAATGGGAATTTTATATTGAAAATTACAGAATAATTATAAATTGGTATAAAGTATAATATTAATATTAAAATTTCTATTTAATATAATAAATAAATTAAGCTTATAAGTTACAAAATAAAAAAAAATAATATTATACATTATAAATAATAAATTAATATAAAAAATTGAAAGTATAATTAAAATCTTTTAATATTAATACTTTAGAATTTGGTTAAAACCAGTTAATTCTATAAAATATTTTCTTTTTAAAAAAGAAAAAGGTGTAAAAAGTTTAGAAAGTAAGGGATATATAATTTAATATATCAAGTTTAATTTGGATAAATTAATTTACAAATCCGATCATAATTTATCCAAAATAGGCCATTGAAATGGCAATCTCTCAAAAAAAAAAATAGATTTTTTTTCAACTTATATATTCAATAGTTTTTTTTTTTAATATTTATAAATCCAAATAAGTTTAAATTAAATAAATAATAAATAAACAATGTTAAAAAAAATATATATAATTAAAATTCCAAATTTGTTTCTAATAATCGAAAAAAAGCATTTACTTAAAAAAAACTGTTCAAAAAAGTAAATTTTACAAAATATATCAAAATAAATAAAAAATGATTGAAATTAAACGGTTATTATGAAAAAAGCTTAAAAAATTGTTTTTTAACCGTAAGCCTTTTGTTGATTGCGCAGGTAGTAAAATATTGACCAATATCTGTCGAGTAATTGACCATTTTGGTAATGGGCGCAGTTTTTTAGTGTTACTCTGATTGTTCATAGATAATAGTTGTGCATTTCAAAGAAAACAAAAATATCACAAACCAAAACGTTATTATCAAGAGAGATTATTGAGATTATTTTGTTCTGCTCGCTCAAGTAGTTTTTGATATTTATAAGTGTATTTTATATTTTATCAAGTAAAAGGTGTGAAATATACATAATTAAAATAGTTAGTTCTTTATGTATGGTTTAACTTGTTATTAATCGAAAAAAAAATTTTTCTCCTTACCACTATTTGGTATTCTTACCTTAAAATACAGGTAAAAAAATTTTTTTTTATTTATTTTGTTTAATATTTCTATTTCGACTTCAAGTTAAGAGATCATATAATTTAATAACTGATATTTATTTAAAATAAACTTCATAAACTTCAAGATCTAATGTCTTTAATGGTATGTTTTATTGAATAGCGTTGACAAGCGTGAACTTTCATACTTTATGTTATTTTGTTCTATATTCTTTCGTGTTTTATCTATTATGCTGAAAAAACGATCTTTCTTTTTGAAAATTTCATATTTAACTTACATGTAAACATTATAAAGGACGAGAGAAATCGATCCACGTCCAGGGCTGAACCGATGGACTGGTCTCCAGCGAAATCCGAATCTTCCTTACCTTCACCTGTAAGGTCACGTTCTCGATCCGGTTCGCCCTCACCTCCCCCTCCCAGAACGATTACGATCAATTTATTTCCTCTTACTGATTCGATAGAATTTGCACCTAAACATTTGAGTTTTAGTCCAGATCAGGAGATTAAAGTTGGCAGAGTTAGTGGAAGTCGTAATCAAAAAGAAGCTAAACCAGATAATGGAGTATTTAGCTGTGATGTTATGTCTAGAGAACACGCTTTATTAAAAGAAGAAAATGGAAAGGTAATTGCAAATATAATTGAAATACCAATCTCTTATTTACTCTTAAACATAATAAAAAAAAAAAAAAAAATTTGTGAATTTATAGATTCTAATTAAAGATTTGAAAAGTACACATGGTACTTTTGTTAATAATGTAAGATTAGGAGATGGTACAGTAGAAAGTGATTGGCGTGTTTTAAACCATAGCGATATTATTACATTTGGTCATAGTGTTAGGCGCAATCAAAGTAAGTCATACACTTTTTGTCTTAATATTATTTATGTATATTATGTTAATCATCATTAATTTATTAATTAATGTCCTGTAGACTTATATAAACATTTATCAGCATATATTTTTTATCCGAAGGAGACAAAAGGAGAAATTCATTCACCAAATGTATCTAATGGGAATACACCAGTCGCAGTCTCCATATCGAACCCCCAAACAGTCAAAACGGAGCAAATCTCACAGAACGCTTCATCATCACAGGATGCGACCTCGTTAAAGAATGACGAAACTTCTCAAAATTCAATGCTACAAAGGTATTAAATAATTATAATATCATGATACGTTAATTTCATTAATCCTTATTTTCCGTTAATAGTAGAAACGAAGGCCCTGCATCTTATTATATTGCAAAATCCGGTGGGTTACCGTCAACTACATCTAATGCAACCAATCCCCTTAGTAACAAATTCGATGGATTATCCGTTATTAAGTCACATACAACAGATAACGTTACACAGGCTAGTGAAGGTAAGGGAAACAAGGGGATCGTAATCATCATATATATCATATCAGTTAACGTCGATTATGGTTATACTTTTTTTTTAACTTGGCAACCTCCAGCACTTATTGATGAGTCAAAGCAGGAGAGTCCTTCTTCTAAAACAAGTGAAGAAATGTCAACTTCAATTCAAAAATTGAAAATTGATCAATCTGATGAAAAGCTTCATATAAATGTTGAAACTAAAGAACTGCTAACAAGATCTAGTTTCCAAGAAGACAATGATGATATTCCTATGGAAAATGCAGAAAATGCAGAAAATGATGAGATAGTTAAGGATTCAAATAACGATGAGAATGAGAATGAGAATGTTCATAAATCAGTATCTCCTGAAATTGTACCCGATACTAATCCGGTAGACACAGAAGAAGCAGCAGTAATTCAGACTTCAACTGTTAGTAATACAACGGCTTCGTTTGTTGCGCCCGCGCCAATTAAGGACAACAGGACATCTACACGAGAAACAAAACAATCTAGAGCTCCTCGTAGGGAAAAAGAGGGTAATTCTGATAAAGTTGAAAATGAAAATTTAGTTGTTAGTAACGGTGAAGGTCCTTCACATGCGACAGAGTATGAACCTTCAACCACAATTACTTCACGCAAGCGTAAATTTGAAGAAATAGATGATGAAGAAGATGGGCCAGAGAAAGTAAATGATCTTAGAGAAAAGTTAGCGGAATTAGAAGAACGCGCTAAACATGCTAATAAACGTAGAAAATGGGATATTGTGTATTCTACTGTTCTTGGTATGGCTGCAGGGGCTGTCGGAATTGGAGCTTGTGCTTATCTATTTGCTGGGGTTTAAGCTTTGAACAAAAAGGTATGATGAAAAAATAATTTTTTGAAGTCATTGAAAAAGGTGTCTAGTCTATCTTTGATTCACATATTTCAAATTTTGTGGTCTTTACTTGTATTTCTTTTTGCATTTTCTTGAATCCAAAGATTTTTTTCCTTTTTTTCTTTTCCCATATATATTATATATATATCTCTTGGATGTTTTTTTTGTTTTCTGACTTGATAAGAGAGGATTTTATTCTTTTGTGTGTACATATGTAAGCGGTCGTTATATAAATCATAAATTTTTACTGTAGAAATTTTAATTGGAGCATTAAAGGTTATTATAATAATGAGGATTGATTTATTTACATGGATTAAATTTGACACTTTAATATTACAAATTTACAAATTATTTTAGTAAGTCACGTGAATCTTTCTCTTTGATTTTTGATTTTCCGAGAATTATTTTTTTCAAAAAAAGAACAACTTTTAAGTTATAAGCTTGAACCTAAAGTTTTAGAAGTTAAATCGTTGTGGATAAGGTATATCAGTATTTAATAATGTATTTAAGATAGAGAGAGGTAGGTAATTTCTAATATCACTAACTTTAATAAACCCTTATTTGGATAAATTAAAATATTGATCACGACTTGAATTAAGATTATCGTTATCTTCAAATTTTTCACTAAAATCGAAATTTCGTAACACACATAGCCCAAAACTAAAAAATGGATCAACTTCTAATTCCCGTGATTTTAATTCCATGTGATAATTTTTGTGTGATGTGGATGACTTCTAATAAAGAAATAAAGAACTACATTACAATAAATATTATTTTCTTGGATAAAAAATTTCGCAATAAGCTTAACCCACTGGGCATTTTAATTGTTTATTTACTTATCTTGACCACCAGCATATTCTTTTTCAGTTTCTATTATTTACAATATAAACTCTGGAAGTTTATTAAAAAAAAAAAAAATAAAATGCTGGGCCCTCTCTTACTTTTTCTTTTTATTCTATTACTTGGTAAGTAATTCGGTTGATTTTTCCTATTACATTATTATATTATATTTCTATTTTATATTAATTTAGTCTCTTGATATTGCAGTCGTTGGTTATTATCGACAAATTATACTTTCATATTTCCCTAGTGTAAGTCGTCGGTATCAACGATTACCTGCAGTATTTTCTTCAAATTCATTTCATAATGATATAGAGAATGGTTTAACTTCAGAAACTTTTGATCTTGAACAAAATATAATTGATGGTGATTCAAGACCTGGATTAGAAGATTCCGAAGAAATTAAAAAGATAATGAAAACTGATAATGTTACTTTTGATCAAGCGAGACTAATTAGACAACAGAGAAAATTTAAAACTAATAATATTGATCCACAAACTGGTTTACCAAAAGACCCAAAATTAGTTACTTTTTCATAATAAGCATAGATTATAATTAACATTTATATCTCGATGTTATTATCTATTAGCTTTTAAAGTGTAAATATAATCAAAATATTATGAAGAACACAAATAAATGTATGAAAGATCTGTAATTGCGCAGCAATTATTTTTCGTGCAAACAAAACAATAAAGTTATATTTTATATTTTATGATTTTAACTAATAAAAAATGAAATTTAATATAATATTACAAACAAATCGCAATCAACTTGAATGCTAATATTGAATAAAATTATTTATTGCTTTTTTAATTATTGAAGTAGTACGAAAAATTTACAAATAAAAAAATAATTAGAACGTTGCTAACATGCAATTACTATTCAAAAAAAAACAAAAGAGAAACAGCGAAAATGATTAAAAAGTATAAATTTTTTTCAACGCAATATTCATTAACATCCGTCGTTTACCACCAAGGTTTTTCACCCAAATTGCCAGATTTATTATTACCATCGTTTGATTGCGTTCTACTAGAATTCGAATAACTAGGTCCCTTATTATATCTTTCTTCTCTTGGCTCATTGGCACAACTTCTCCTATTCTCAAAATTTTCAGATGCAGGTGTCCTTTCTCTCCTATTCTCATAATTTTCAGATGTAGGCATTCTTTCTCTTTGTTCATAACCACGACCTCGTCTATTTTCATAATTTTCAGACGCCGGTGTCCTATCTCTTTGCTCATTACCACGTCCTCTTCTATTATCATAATTTTCAGGTGCCAGTGTCCTTTCTCTTTGCTCATTTCCACGACCTCGCCCATTTTCATAACCTTCAGGTGCTGATGCCATGTTCTCTTTAGGTTTTGTCCATCCTAAATCTTCAGCTGTCATATATCCCCATTCTTTTTGTGCAACGGTATTTCCTGTTACAGGTTTGGAATCCCAACTATCCCTTTCGACTTCGATTTTATTAGGTGTCAAGGCTGGTTGATTATCTTTTTGTTGAGATATATCTTCAACTTTGTTTTGAGAAAGCCGAGACGAATCTTTAACATTATCATCATCACGAGAAAGGTTATCATCTTTAAACTTATTCCATGGATTATCTTGGGAAATATTGTTGTTTCTGTCTTTGTTATCTTGATTATAATCACCATGAGAAGAGTTACCGCCTTTAGACTTATAATTATCTTGAGAGTAATTATCATTTCTTGTTTTGTTCCATGTACTTTCTTGATTATAATCATCGCGAGAAGAGTTACCACCCCTAGCCTTATTCCATGTATTATCTTGATTATAATCGCCGCGAGAAGAATTATCGCCTCTAGGTTTATAATTATCTTGAGAATAACTATCGTTTCTGGGCTTGTTCCATGTATTATCTTGATTATAATCACCGCGAGAAGAGTTATCGCCTCTAGGCTTATAATTATCTTGGTAACTATCGTTTCTGGGCTTGTTCCATGTATTATCTTGATTATAATCACCGCGAGAAGAGTTATCGCCTCTAGGCTTATTCCATGAATTACCTTGAGAGTAGTTATCATTTCTGTGCTTGCTCCATGTGTTATCACCGCTTTTATCTTGACTACTTATAGTCGCAGTTCTGTCGTTATTCCGCGAGGAAGAATCTCTTTGCCAGCCACCGCTGCTATTGTAGTTTCCTCTATCATAATCTCCACCACTGTTATTAGGACAATCTTTCATTATATGACCTTCCTCACCACATTTATTGCACTTTCGTCCTAATGTAAAATTACAAAGTTAAGCGTTAAATGATTTTATGCATGAAAGATAAAGATAAAGTAATTCTTACCGCCGCTGCCTCGTCTCGGTTCTGGGCAATCGCGTGCTGTCGTTAAATTAATAATTTTGTTTTTTACTTAAAAACATAACTATATAATAAAAATTTTATATGTATAAAAAAAAATTCTTACACGTATGCCCTTCACGGTTACAATTATAACTAAAATGATAAAATATTTAACTAGTTAAATTAAATCAATTAAATCAAACATACAAATCAAATTCAAAATGATTTTATTTACCAAGTTATATTACTATTGCCACCATATCCTCGATAACCTTTGCGATCCTCCTCACCACCGTAACCAGAAGAAGCTGAGTAAAAAAAAAAGATGATATTAAGTAAACCCGGTTTTTTTCCTTTTTTTAAAGAAAAAAATATTTTTTTATAAAATACCTTTATCTTCAGTTGCAGAATATTCCATTGAACCGCCTTTATGACTATAAAAATTCAAACAATTTAATATTTAGAAATAATATTAAATTCGCGGAATATCAACTTGCATGTTATTACCTTCCTGCAGCTTTACGGTCACGAGCTAAACAAAATAATATAAATATTAATAAGAGAAACAATAAAGAATTTTTTTCGAAGTTCCAATTTACCTTCTGCATAATAATCGCGTCGTTCCTCTGGGCAATATCTAAGAAAAGAGAATAATAATTCGATTAGTCAGTAATTAAATATAAATTTGAACATACATTATATAATCAAAATACTTTGTCATGTGATCAGGTGAGTTGCAATTTTGACATGTCAAATACAGAGGCTTTTCAACCTCTCTCCTTGGTTCTGAACAATCTCTAATAAAAATAAATTATTAATATGCATATATTATAGCTGTTTCAATTCAAATGAGGACAAATATTTAAATACTTTGTTATGTGGCCTTTCTTTTTACAATTAAAACAAACCGGTGAACGATCATCTACCATAAAACCTGAATCAGCTAACCATTCTAAATTCTCATCTGGACCATTAGCACGATTTCCGGCTGTACGAGGGAGACGGGAAGGGTGACCCAAAATAGGTGTAGCAACATATCTCTTGTTAGTATTTCCCTGTAGGTCCACTAAAACCTTAGTTAACGGTATTTCCGAGCGTTCCTGCATAAAATACAATTGTTATTAATAAACTTAATGATTTAACAATTAACGTGACACTATAAAACAATAAGAAAATATAGCTCACAAATGCAATAATTCTGCCATTAGAATCCACAGATCTTAGTTTATTCTCAATTGACACAAATGTTTCTTCCGGAGTAACTTTTGCATATGATTCAAGTGCATCTTTGAAATCATCGGGGTCATTATCATCAGCAGCCTTAAGTAATTTTTCCCACGCTTCTTGGGACGAGATATCTGGGCGTTCAGGATTAGAAACTACGAATTTATAAGATAAAAAAAATTTAATAAAAATAAAATAACAATAGCAATAATGTACAAAACAGAAAGACGTACATGGACTAGGTTTGTTCGTATGAGATCGTGATGGACCACTGTTATTAAATTCCCTTGATCCACCACCATATCCACCATATCCACCATCTTCTCTTGTAGTTTCATATGAATCATCTTTACATTCTCGAGCTACATGTCCTTCTTTGCCACACTTATGGCAAGGTTTTCCGCCACCATATCCGCCATAACTACTTTTACCGTTTTCTTCTGTACATTCTCGAGCAATATGTCCTTCTTTACCACACTTATGGCAAGATCTTCCGCCACCATATCCGCCACCGGAATATCCGCCATAACTACTTTTACCGTTTTCTTCTGTACATTCTCGAGCTAAATGTCCTTCTTTACCACACTTATGGCAAGATCTTCCGCCACCATATCCACCACCGGAATATCCGCCATAACTACCTTTACCGTTTTCTTCTGTACAGTCTCGAGCAATATGTCCTTCTTTACCACACTTATGGCAAGATCTTCCGCCACTGCTACCCTGTTTCTTAGGACAATCACGAACATAATGACCTAATAGATGAAAATTTGAAAGGGTCAGAATACTAATTGAATGAAATAATTAATATTGACATAATTTCAGAATGTAAGACCTTCTTGTCCGCAGTTATGACAGCCACCACGGCTACCATAACGGTTATTCGAGGAAGAATTATCATAATAGGAATCGCTTGCGCCTGTACCATATGAATCTTCGACTTTTATTTCCGTATTATTCACCCATGCTTTAACTTCATTTTTTTCACCCAATTCCTTTGTGTACATCTCAGCTTTTTTGGTCCAATCGGAATCCGATGGTCCTGATGCTGATGGTTGTTGAGGGCCAGAACCCCAACTATTATCTTGGGAAGGCTGAGGAATAGTATTCCAACTAGGTAATGGTTGAAATGCAGGACCCCGATCATTTTGTACGGATGTTTGTGCTGTAGAATCCCAACTATCAGGCTCTACGGGTATAGTTTGAGGGACTGTACCTCGATTATCATTTCGCGTAGACGTTTGTGGTGCAGAATTCCAACTATCAGGCTCTACAGGTATTGGCTTAGGAACAGGTCCTCGATTATCATTTCGCGTGGATGTTTGTGGTGTAGAATCCCAACTATCAGGCTCAACAGGTATTGGTTGAGGAACAGGTCCGCGGTTATCATTTCGCGTAGGGGCTTGTGGTGCTGATTCCCAACTATCAGGCTCAACGGGCATTGGTTTAGGGACAGTACCCCGATTATCATTTCGCGTAGGTGCTTGTGGTGCTGATTCCCAACTATCGGGTTCTACAGGTATTGGTTGAGGGATAGCGTCTCGATTAACATTTCGCATAGACGTTTGTGGTGCTGATTCCCAATTAACAGGCTCCACAGGTATTGGTTTAGGGATAATACCTCGATTATCATTTCGCGTGGATGTTTGTGGTGTTGAATCCCAACTATCAGGTTCAACAGGTATTGGTTGAGG
>JADRCO010000886.1:0-25013 GCA_021464525.1 Rhizophagus sp. LPA8_4_AMF
TTAACTTCATAGTATAATTTCATTACTTTGGTCACTTTTTACACTGTTTTCCATATAAGTCTTATTTTATATTATAAAACCTATAAAAAAATGGATGTTTTAATCATAATTTTAACTGTGGCGCATAAATCATGTGATCGGCAGAAACTCCAGTAAAATCTTTATTAATTAGCCAATCAAATAAATTTTTTAAAAAATTTTTTTACAGGGAAGGAGGGAATTTTCCCTCCAGTTAAGATTAGCAATACTCTTTTTAAATAATTTAATGTATTTTAAGTTAAAGAATTCAAAAAAACTTAAATAAAATTTTGGCTATTAAATAAATTAATTTCAGAAACTAAAAAAATAATTTTGGCATTTCAAATTTCAGCTTCTAGCCGAAATTAATAAAAGCAATTTTGGGACCATCTATAGTATTAGTAAAGCCAATTTTTTTGCAAAAAAATAAGATTTAATTCTAATTATAATTGGTTAGCAGTTAATTTTAATAATATAATAAATAGAATTTTTTGAAATAAATACCGTATAGCATTGCATAAAATACCTCAGGTCTATATTAATTTCAATAATTTAAAAATTAAATTATACTTAGGGATATTTTGTATAGAATATGGAAAAATTGACTAGAATTAGCCGAATTTCTGCCAAATTAAGATTTTTTAATCATATATTATACCTGGGTATATTGCTATAGGGGTATGTGAAAAAGGAGGTACCTTATGCAGTGCTATATAATAATACAGTAAAATATTTAACTGATCATATGACCACACATCATCCAATCATATAATAGTTTATTACCAGGGGTATAAATAACAAAAATAGAGGTAGAAATAACAGCTACCTAAAAATAACCAGTAATAAATTTTATAATTAAATAATTATTGTAACTTGATATTTTCAGCATTTTATAAATATTTGTCTAATATCAAAAAAAAAAGAAGGAAAAGAAAGAAGAGTTTCAAAGATTACAAAATCATTGCTGTTAAATGTAAATAAATAAGGATAGGAAAGTGTCAGTAATACTAGAAAAATAGCTATGATATACTGGAAAAGTTGAAAATTCGTGTATTAGATAATAAAATCATGTATCAGTTAAAAATAGCTAATAATAATACTAATAATTAAGATAAAGTCTGGTTAATTGTAAATAGAATATTTAATAATATCAGTTACTGGAAATTAAATTTATTCAAATTAGATTTATGTAAATTTAATAATGTTTAATCTAAACAACTAATTTACTAGTTTGAATTACTAGTTTAATCAAATTTTATCAAATTTACTTGTTATTTTAGTTTAAAATCAAGTTTGATCAATCTATTCTTAAGTTCAGTTTAAATAAACTTGTTGAGACTTTCTATTTTCATCTTAATTTATAAATTTACAATAATTATTCTATATTAATTTTTATCATAAAACTAAAATTTTATTTTATTTTATTTTATTTTTTTTCTGCAACGCATGTTAAATTTTATTAGAGTTAATGTTTAAAATACATGTAATTTAAAGCTATCTAATATTAATAAATATAACACCACCCGTCATTCTCATAAAACCCATGTGTACACTATTGGTGAAACTTATTCCTATATAGGTAGAATTGCATAATAAAATACTTTATCTTAGCAAACTGCTCTATAATCTATAGAACATAGTGTTCAAAGACCTGCTACATTGCGATATTTTATAAACCCCCACTAACCCTCAAAAGCCAAATATATACTGCTAATTCACATAACTCCATTGTCACCTGCATATAATTATCAGAGTAGGAATTCTCTATAATTACATATTGTGGATACTCAAGGCAAAGGAATCCTTTAATCAATTGTATGATAATGTTATCAATTCTTTTGCTGATATATATGGTAAGTTTGATGAATTTGTCTACATAAGTCAAATTAGTTATTGCAGATAGGACCCAACTGGAATTGAATTATATCTCTAAGGGCTCTACACTTTCCTAGTCAACCTAAGTAATACATTTAATAAACCCACCCAAGAAAATTCTAAAAAAAAAAACAAAACAAAACAAAACAAAAATAGAAAAGAAAAAAAAATAAAGAAAAAAATAAGAAAAAGAAAAGGAAAAATAAAATCTATATGAAAACAAAACTGAACAATCAAAAAGAATAAAGTTCACATCCAAAATAATAGTTTTATTCCTATCCTTCTGTATAGAAGAAACCAAAAATGAGATGCCAAATCGATATCCATTGTTGCATATTAAAGGTGTCCAATGAGGTGTTCCCTATACCTATTAGAGGATTTGGCGAATAAGAGTTATTGGTTAAGTTATATTCTAAAAATAGTTTTGAAGGAAGCATGTGATCAGGCACATTCAAATTTGTTTTGATTTTGTTTAAAAACATGTCCAGGAAAAAGTCAGAGGATCTGCCTGATTTGGAGATCAGCTAAAGTAGAATAGTCACGTGATTTTGTAAAAATAATTTTTTTCAAGTAAAAAATTTTTGCCATAAAATATAATCTTTTAAAATATATATAGTAAGTGTATTTTAACCTGCTCTGCAAGTTTATTTAGGAAATAAAAGTGGATTTTGAACATAGTTTTTGACTTTACATATAAACAAATAACTTTACCAATTATATTCAAAATAGATAAATTAATTTTAACAAAAATGAAAAAAGTCAAATAAATCAAAATTGGTATTCAAAACCTCCACTCTATGTATTAAGTAAATTTGCAGAGCGGCAAAAATACATTTATTAAATATAATTTGAAAAGTTATGTATGTGACTAAAAGTTTTATTTGAAAAATAAATTTTTTCAAAGTCATGTAACTACTCTGTTTTAGCCATCCTCCTGATTTGAAAGTACCACCTTCCCGTTTTAGTATCATCTTTGTTTAAATTGTTTGCTATCAAAAAATAAGGGGAATCTGAATTCAGTGATAAGGAAAAAAGGAAAAGGGAATTTTTGGAAAAATAACCAAGTAGAGATAGTCAAAATATCATCTTATTTTTGTTAATATTCCAGTTTTATGATGTGGTGGGCAGGCTGCCAAGAAATTTAAAAGTTCAGTTAAGTACTCATATCACGTCTGTCTGTTGGTATAATCTGAAGTGTTGCCAAGAAAATATAAAAAATCTTCATTATTCAAGGCTTCATTGAGTCTCTCTATAGTATTAAAAGGTAGGCTGTTATTATTATTACTAATAAGATTTGTCCATAATATTTTCGCTTAAGTTTTGATAAAACTGTAGTATTTGTTCTTTAGTAAAAAGTTGGAAAGAAAAAAAAAATAAAGGTCAAAGTACACTACTAAAACTATGTTAGTAGAAATATAAAGAAAATTAAAGTAAAGAAAAATAAACTATATATAAAGATTTAAAGTGTATATTTAAAGAAATAAACCGAAAAAATAAAATTTTTGTGCAAAAAAATATCAGTAAAAAAATGGTCATAAATGCAACCAGAGAGAGTTTTCACTAGAATTTTTTTTAATTTATATAATAGTATAATATGATTTATTTTTAAACTAATTTTCAGAAATTACTTTAATTTCATTTCCTAATAATTTTAATACCAATAATAACTTACAAACTAGCTTTTTACTGTAAATACAAATGAGAAATAGTTAAAACTTCTATAATTATTAATAAATGGTATATAAAAAAAAGTAATATTATTTGTAATTTATTATATTAATAAAATATAATAATAATAAAAACAGAAATTAGTATTTAGTACAATTAAAAGGTATTTTATGACAACTTACAAAGATAAATAGGTAATAATAAAACAGCAATAAGATGAGTAATAAATCAGTTGAACCATATAGCAAAAAAAATGTGAAAAAAATAATGCATTTTAATTTTTTACTTTTCCAGTAGATTAAGATAGCCAGAAATGATATATTTAATTTTAGAATTTTAACCCCTTCTCTATGTCATCATCCATTTTAGGAAATATAAAATTAAAATGTAATTCTGGCCAGAATTATATTAATTACAAATGTTTAAAAATGGAAAATATATAATATCATCATGGCCTTCTTCTTAGAAAATGATGTAATACCCTTATATATAATTAGTAATCATTTTCAATTGTTGAAAATGATGCATTTATAATAACATTAAATTCTTGATACAAATTATCAAACTGGCAAATTGTCTCAATTAAGATTCAAGAGATTTATAAAAGTCAATATAAAATTCTTGAGACATATTTTAATAATCTCAATAGTAAAGTAGCATTAACTACTGATTTAGACAGAATATACAAATCAAGCTATATGTTCATAACTTTACATTGAATTGATGATGAATGAAAAATATATTGCATTTTACTAGAACCCCAAATAATACTAAAAAAAAAACTCAGATATGATTTTTTATAAGTTTCAAATATATAAAGTTATATTAACTTTTTAGCTTCAAATTTTACTATCTTAAGAACCTGTAATTAGATTTTAATGATCTTGGACTTGTTAAATTCATCTTATCAAGATAAACATTTTGATATTTATATTATTTTTGTAAATGCAATAGTGACTGAGATATTTCATTTTAAAATTTTTGTTATATGGATCTGAGTTATCTTAATATTGCAGGGTCCTATTTTTACTTGATTTAGTTCCTTTTCATGAAAGACATAAATGTATAGCATTAGCAAATAATGATATATTACATTATGAAATTTTTAGGTAGATTAGTCATGTAATTTCACATGGATTAGTTCAGAAATATGTGAAATTACTGTAAAATTCCATATATTTTCATATATTTTACATGGAATTTTGTAAATCTACGCTAAAAATACTATGTATTTTGTCACAAATATTAGAATTATTCAGATTTTCACATATTTTCACAATATTTAATGTGGATTTCTATATGAATTTTTAATGGAAAATATTTCCTGATGACTATGTATATACTATTGTCAATAATTTCAGCCTTTGTAAAAAAAATTATAGCAATAACCACAGATAATGCTTCTAACATGAATATATCTGGACAACATTTTACACAAATACTCTTTAATAATCATGAAAATAGATTATTTCATCATGTAAGATGTACTCCATATACTGTAAAGTCCTGAATATAAGCAAACATTTTTTGTTATAAGGGTGCTTATATTCGGCTAAATTTAAATATTTGGTATATTGTAGTATTGGCCAAAAATTATCATAGTGTTGGTAAAGGATGCTTACTTTCGGGTAATATAAAATCTGGGGGTGCTTATATTTGGGGGTTTAATATTTGGAACTTTATGGTATCTTAAATCATTAGTAAGAGATGGTCTTTGATGCAGTTGGAAAAGGGTTGCATTCATTTCACTAAAAATCATTTCACTGACAATTATCTTACCGATAGACATTTTACTGACAAATGATCATCTTACTAACAAAGGAATTTAGGATTAGAGTTAGGTAAATTGGGATTAGAATTAGGGTTTGGGTAAAGGAATTAGGGTTAGGATTAGGGTTACAATAATGTTAGGATAACTGGATAAGTGGATTAGTATTGGTAAAATGATTGTCAGACTCTTGAAAAATCAGTTACAAAAGATCAGAAATTTGCAGTTGCTATTTGTTTATCTCAGGTTATGTTTGAAAAATAAAAAAGATATTTAAACTGAAGCAGCATCCCTTTTTAGTACCTGAGAAAAGTTGACTAATCTTTAGATGATGAAGACTGGCAGGAACTTTAACTTTTTAGTAAAATTGATTTTTAAAAAATAGACTAATTACTCTTTTTAGATACTTGTTACATTACTTAAACCAGTTTTTCAAGCATCAAATCTTTCTTCAGCATCAAATCTTCCTTCCTACATTTGGAGATCTTTGGGCAATATTTCTTATTATAGCAAATGTAATAAATGAAGCACAAAAAACACAAAAAATACAAGAAACACAAGAAACACAAAAACATAATGCAGGAAGTTGCAAAAAAAAATGTGTCTAAAACTGGATAAATATTGGGAAGAACTTGGAACAACTTTTTACGAAGCAGTAATACTTGATCCAAATAATAAGCTATTATTATCTTTTGAATAAAATAGATCAAAATAATGCATGCGAAATACTTCGTATAACTATTCTTGCATATTGAAAGGTAAAATCAAGAAATCCACGATAGATTCCACTTGCCAACATCCAAGTGAATAAATGTTTATCGTAGCAAAGTTTACAATAAATCCAACAAGAAATCGCCTGAATCCAGAAAAAGTTCGTACATCTCTTTATTTGTATTAAAACTTGGTTTGCAGCAGGATTAATTTAATTAATGAATAGACATTATTATTTATTATATGGGTTCTTTGCTAGGAAAATGACCTTCTGAGAATTTTTTAACTTAATTTTAAAGTTAATCTCATTTTAGTCTATTTGTTTTGAAAAACGAAGAACAATGAAAATCTCAATTTTTATTGAAAAGTCCTCAGAAGGTCATTTTCTTAGCAAACAACCCATATGCGTTTTTTTCTTTTTTTATTACTATTTATAACAATAAATTACTCCTAAATATTATGTGGCTTTATTATTTATCAATTAAATAATAATATATTTGATAATTGTTCGTCGGAATCACGTGATATAACCGGATGATCAGTATAAAGTTTACACTAGTTTGGGAACCAAAACCGAACTAGTTTAACAATAACATCCTTGATTAATTAGCCAATAATATTAATTTTTAGTTATGCTTTTTTTGATTTGTGTAATCCAATTCTAAATTTAGCTCATTAAACAGAACAACTTAACCACATCAAAATAATATAAAACTTTTGTTTTTCAATAATGGAAATCCCATTCTATATTTAGCTCATTGAACGGAAAAATTTACTTTCAATAATGTAAATCCAACTCCATATTTGGCTCATTATTTAGCTCATTGAACGGAAAAATTTAATCACATATCGACATAATCCAAACTTGTTTGCAATGATGCAACTCTATATATAGCTCATTATTTAGCTTATTGAACGGAAAATTTTAATCACATATCGATACAATCTAAAACTTGTTTTCAATGATGCAACTCTATATTTAGTTCATATAACAGAATGCAAATACATCATCTCCGTATACCCTTTCCGCTTTTTGGAAAGTTAAATAAATGACAAGTTGAGACAATATCTAAGCAGATGTTATTATCTCTTTGTGTAACCTGTCTTTTATATTTAATACAAGCATTCTTCAACATTTGATTTCTAAAAATTTGCAATTAAAATGGCAGACATTCCCATTCCTGAGATTGCTTCTGGAAAAAATAAACATCAGTTCCCGAAATTCAAGGGCAAGGTGATCAAACGCGGTGATGCTGATTACGAGGCTCAATCCTATCAGTATGCATCGAGCTCGTATTTGGAGGAGGAGCTCATTCAACCGGCGGCTATTATAAAGGCAGCAGACGACAGCGACGTGATCAAAGCCATCAAGTACGCGAGCGACAAAAAAATCGCTGTTGCCGTGCGCACAGGAGGTCATCAATACAGCGGCGCATCGTCCACAAGTGGAAAAAACATTCAACTCGATTTATCCCAGACGTACAAGGATTTTGAATGGGATGATGAGAATTGCACGTCGGTAACGTTCGGTGTTAGCTTTCCGTTGGGCGAGTTCAATGCCAAGCTCAGGGAAAAAAATCGATTTGTTCCACATGGTCAATGCCAGTACGTCAATTTAGGTGGACATATTCAAACTGGAGGATACGGTCAGTTGGGTAGAAGTTTCGGGCTCTTCTCGGATCATGTCAAAAAATTCCGCATTATTACCGCCGACGGTCAAGTGCGTTGGGTTGCCCAGGGAGAGGATTTGTTTTTCGCCGTGTTGGGTGGGAGTCCTGGAAATTTTGGGGTGCTTACCCACGCTACGCTGCACGTCTTCAGAGACCAAGACCACCCGAATTCTCGCGGTTTAAGAGCCGCATATCCATACGACCGCCAACGTCTCAAGGACTTGTTGGATATCATGGTGGAAATGATAGAAGATGAAAATTTCCCGGCCGATTATGACTACTGCATCACGGTGTTGAGCGAGCCGCCGTTTAAGACTTTCGAGTTAACCTACGATATGAAGTATCGCAAAGAGGGTCAGCCAGCGGTAGCGTGGCCTCCGATGATCGTCGTTTTCGCGCAGTGGGCCAATCTGCAAGGAGATCAGCAAGTCTATAACCCGGACTTCATCAACAAAATTAAACAGGTCGCCGGCAAAGGGTTAGTTCAAGTCAGCGACAAGGAACACACACCAATGTCTACGTTAACCGGCCACTGGATTGTTCCAATCTCACGAGAGTTCGAACTTCCGTACATCAAGCGTACATACTCGTCCAATTCTAATTCCCAGAGGCTCAAGGATCTCAAATGGACGGATTGGATTTCCGATCGAATCGAAGAAGGACGCAGTTGGAATTATAATAAAATTTCCGGTCCAATCGAAGTTGGATGCAACATATCGGCACAATTTCAGCATTTTGGTGGCTTCAACTCGCGATTTTACCAAAACGGAAAGAAGAACTCCACGTCGTTCAGTTGGCGAGACGCGAACATTCTCGCCACGGTAGATGCATTTTACCATAGTTACCAATACGAGAAGACGATAGAGTGGCAGCAAGAAAACGATAAGGGAGTTGGAAAGCCGGAGGCCCCATTTTGCGAACATGACCGTCGCGTTTTATGGGGCTCGTACGACTTGGACTTGAGTGCTTCTCAGCAATATTATTACGACCAAAACCCAGAAGGAAAGTACGAACGACTGTGCAAAATCAAGGAAAAGTATGATCCGTCGGGCGTGTTCACCCCAAACAGATTTTGCATCGGTCTCCAAGTTCCGGCTCCCGCGGATCTCAAGCAACCTAGAATCAAGCTCTCTGGTTTGGAGGCCGCAAGGGAAAGACTCGCCGCTATAGAACTTGAGAAAGTGCCCCAACTGAGCGCGGAAGATAGATTTTGGGAAATGGTGTCGATGAAGAGCGAGGTCGGCAAGACTGTTCCTCTGTGGAATATCTGGCACGCTTAAAAAGACAGGAAAACAAAACCAAAATCAACTCTGTAATATTGGCATAGTAAATTTCAGCATAGTAGCTCTACAATGCTGAACGTGTGCATAATAACTTTACCATGTTCAACGGGACATAATATTTAATTTCATATAGATACATAACCTTCGATGTTGTATAGTATTATAGTGTCATACCGATAAGTATAGTAAGAATGATATTAACCATTATAGAAAATGCATGTTATACTTAACGGTGGATATAAAATTTTTTTTATCGTAGGGCAAATATAAGTTTATGAATTTAATCTGAACTTTTTAAATTTTTTACCATTTTAACTTGTAATAAACCTAAATCCATCATTTCTCAACTCATTACGAATAAAAAACATTACTTAATTATTTTATTTATGAAAAAGCTTTTATTTTTTCATTATGGAAATGATTGTAAATTTATTTTAACTGATAGTGCTTCCAGAAAAGCTGAAAAAAAAGAACGTCAATAATATGACAGATACAGTAACTTTCTTAAACGAAATGGATCTCATGACAAAATAATATAAGTCGTGATTTCAAACTTCAAAGTTCAATCTGTTTTGGAAAACACTCATTTTGCTAATAAAGGTGCTCCGACCGAATTATGACCGAACTCATCTTACTTTAAACCTCTTACATCCCAAAAGTTAGAAGATATATTTTTAATAATGAACGAATTTATAATGACATCATAAGGTATCATATTAACGGTTTAATGATTACTTTAGATATAATTGATTCATCGATCAAAATTTTAGATTTAAAATATCGCTTTATTAAACTTTTAGGGAGATTAATAATCTCATCATTTATTAAAATTATGTTAGTAAACGTTTATTGATTAATGGCAGTAATTATTATTTAATTTATTTATCTGAAATTAATACGATTATTTAATTAAAGCATTAAAGAAAAGTTTTATTTTGAAATGTACTATTAGTATATATTTATTATAAAATAAATGTATGTTTGCATGATTTATTCCTTGATATTTTCATTTAGTATTTTTTCGATTAAGGTTAGTTTTGATGTATATCATATCCAGATCTTTGATAAACATTGTTGATCCCACCTGATTTTTGTTGTACATTTAATTTATATAAATCCGACAAAATTCAGACCTTTTTCAATTTTCTTTTATATTAAAGAAGTTGAGAAAAAAAGAAAGAGGAGGTATAGGTAAGTAATTATATATGAAAATTCATTATTACCGTATTATCAATTTTTACTGATTAATTCAGTCATTTCTCCCGTCAAGTAGCTATAGATAGAAGTACACTTCAGATGAAAGAATTTTTTTTGGAAAATAGATTAAAAAGATTTAACTACAATCGGTTATTTATGCATAACAAATGAGGTTTATTAAAATTGGGTTTCATATATTTTTTTTTAATGTGGGTAATGTGGGTTATTAATGATGATACCCTTTTTAAATCAAATCTACACGCGTAAAATGAGACTTTATTATTGTAGTCGCGTCACATAAAACTTATTTTCTTTTTACCTTTTCTTCATACCTTTAAAATACTTTAAAAAAAAAAAAATTCTTGCGATATATTTTCGATAAAGAATGAAGATCATTGAGATTTTAGATGAGGAAACATACGATGTAAATATGATATATTCAGGTAAGTTTTAAAAAAGGGTTGTTAAAATATAGCCTAAAACTAATCAATTTTATTATATAAATGTTACCAACTAGTGACTCTAATAGTGATAATGTTTATTCGACTGTATTTATAGAATATCCTGCAACATCATTTGATGGTGTTGCAACAGTTTTTAGTATACAAGGATATGGATGCATTTAATGATGTAAGTTAATACTTAAACCAGCTTATTTCTTTTTATTAATTAATTAATTAAATGATTACTTGTAGATACAATATTCCATTGGTATCGGTGGTTCTCCTATTCAGAAGTGTCTCTTTTTTTTGATAACATTTCTGTTACAATATATGTAAGAGAATGCTAAGATATCAAACATTGTTCCTTTGCTGATCCCATTCCGATCTTATAAATGCCGAACATTGCGAAGTAGACTTTGAATCTGATATTTACAAACAAATTAATAAAACAATAATGAAAATAATAAAGAAAATTATACATATATGTAAGTAGTTTTTTGATTAATTAAACATAATTAATTAATTTCTTATTTTAATTATAGTACATTTCTTACTGCTCATGATTCACAATGTAAATTTAAGCAAAATGATATCACTTGTTCCGGGCGATATAAACTTATATGATTATTGGAAAAGAATCTTACAAATACCGTTGGATTATTGGATGTACTAACTGTAAGCCTCAAGAGAAATGGCACAGATATATAGAGGTTGATACTTAAAAAGTTGATATTGATTTATTACGCAAATTATTCAATGGAGGAGCTATTGTAAGTATGTTTGATTGAATTTTAATTTTTATTATTTAATTAAATTTTTTTATTTTATTTAAAGACGGAAAAAATGCAAACCAATGTTCTACTATTATTTCAAAACTAAAAATGTGGTATGCAAGTAAAAAAAGGAGAAGCGCGTAAGCTGTTCAGTTTTACCTGAAAAAAGAAAAGATTCAGATCTGGGTATTACTCATGAAAAGTAGATATTCCAAAACAAAAAAAAAAGCCAAGATTGAATGAAATACTGCTTGATGAAAATTTTGGGCCTAATGTTTATTAACTCATATTAACACTGCACCGCGTACTAGTTAGTAACAAAGTAGAAGCTGATAAAGGGTGAATAAAAAACCACGAATAACTTTTATTTCTCAATATGCTACCAGTATTGATGATGATCGTGATGGTGCTAATGATTTGCAGTGCAAGGATAGTAGTAATTCGCAATATAAAGGTAACATTTACTTCTTTCCTTAAAATATACACGTTATATTAATATTTATATTTTTTTAAAATTAGTTTGTAATGGATTTTTCTCTCGTAATTATGCTGCATTGGTCAAATATGGGACTAGAGGCAAAAGTATCAAATTTTACACACCGATATTTTTTATGATAGTAATAAAAAGGCTGGAAGATACTTCAATCATGACAATTGTATGGGAAAAACTTGGTCTCGTTTATCATGTGCATCTTTTGCTTCTAATGAAGCTTTCAACAAACGCACAAACTCAAATTGATTGTCTGTTCCTTCTTAAAGAAGGGCAAGTAAATCCTCAAACTATACGTAGTCAGTTTAATCATGATTCCGACCATAATGACTTATATGAATTTTAATCAGCTTAATGAAGTTGTCATTATATCATCAAACACCGACCTGGATCATCCACATCTAAGGCTTTTTTAATTATATTACTCTCGAACTTGGGATAATTCTTATCATTCACTTATCAAATCGTATCCGGCACTTGGTCAAATTCTTGAGGCTGTTGAGGCAAATGGACTTAAAGATTGAATTAGAAATGTACAACTTTTATGATAAACAAAACTATGGATGGACAACGCCAAGTTTTTTTTGGCATGGCATAAGCAGTTGCCAAAGTTCTTGATAAGATGGAACGTGGAGTAACCTGCCTCAATGCGTGGAATTGGACGATATAATGATAGTTTTGTAGATTTTCTTATTATATTGATTTCGACAAGTACATTATCAGTTCGTTGGATCACTACAAATTTAGCTGAACCAACAATTCGATTTATAAAAAAAAAGAAGTGAAGATAATGAATTTTTCAACATTTATGGTCATATATTTACGGAGCTCATTAGAATCTGGTGATTAGCCTACTGCCTACAATTATTACGGTCCAACTATATGTGCAAAAGATCAAACATAGGTTGCTGAAATAATCGAAGTTTGCAGAACACAGTTTCAATTGACACTTCAATGGTACCTCATTTAATGACTGCTTTTGGAACTTTGTGCAAAAATTTCATCATTTAAAAAAGCAACATATATTACTGTTTATGCATTATCAGTTATTCTACCGAGTATTCCACCACTGGTTTTAGCTGTTATACCATCAGATCAAAAAGAAACTAAAAGTGATGTATTTTTGAAATAATACAGTCTTGAAAGAATTAATAAGATCAAATGCTAAACCTATTGGACTTTACTTTGATGGTGCTTCTCGTGATCGGTCTTGGATTGGAGAAACTTATAATAAAAATCCATCAGTTTATAATGATCTTGGTATAATAATAGTAATTATGTTAATTATTGCAGTTACAATTGTTTACATATTTATTATTAAAAGCTGTTTAATGAATTTAGGACAATAACCAACTTTTAATTAATGGAACTGGTGTTTTTCATAAAAAGGTATGATTCACTTTTTAAAGTTTTGACATTTTTCAACAATTCGCAAATTACAAAAAATATGCATATTGGGATGCACGAGTTTGTCCAATTGGTAATTTTATTATGTCAACCGAGCATCTTTGGTACTTTAAAAAATTATATGGAAGCAAGTCGGGCTTAACAAATGAAGTATTAAATTCAAATGATAAACAAGCTGATGGGCTTACCAAAAGATTTTTTTTCTTCTAATGAATTAAAAGGCATATGGTCACTTTAAGCAATAAATTAAGCTCAATTTGCTTAACTGTTAGCTATGGTTCAATATGCTATTGAACATAATGATGATATTTATTTATGGGGATGCTTTGTATCGTTTTTTTGCGGATTATTGTTTGAATCATGGAAGTCACATACAATGGATCACCTGAACAGGATTAGATTCTTTGCAACAACACGCAACTACTTAATATCAAATCAAAATCAACGAAATTCCCAGAAATATGGCATATCCTGGCTGTAATTTATTATTCGGTGATGATGAAATTACCAATATTAATTTTACATATATTGTATTTACACCCCTCAAAATCTTTAATCAAAAATAAAAAGTAAGTCTGAATAAACAGGAGGAGTGGCATAGGAAGGTGTTAATAAATTAACCAGTAATCAGGAAGTAAAAAAACAGTAATGAAATAATGAAAGACGAACCAGCACAACCTGTCAAAGGAACAAAGAAGCAATAAATTATGTAAAAGTATAGTTGGGTTAGCGATTTTATGAGTACCTTATCCACGTAATTTTTATTTCAATAGTATATTATATATATACGTGATTAGTTTATGAATTTTTGGAGATGATTTGTTCAAAATATGTTATACCAACTGATGTTCTGATAATGGTGATTTTGTTTTAATAAATTTTTATAAAAACTTGAAATGATTAGAAAATGATATGGCAACAGCCAATACTACGGTAATTTTTAATCACGTCCAACTCTAATTAATAATAATTTTACTAAGTAACTTAATTCAAGATCAATCATTGTTTCAAGATATAAATTTATTATATTGATCAATTAAATAATTTGATGAGTTATTAAAACATTTCCATCCCAATAAAAAGTCCTAATATGTCCCAAAATATCCGAGATACTATATGTCATTGTTTCAAAAAAAAGTTATTATTATTGCATTCGAGTCTGGTTACGATGTTATCACTAACGAACGTGTAACACGAGTTTTCTACGTTTCACAAGCTTTTTGGGCGTTCGCTCGACGGTAAGGTTGATTACATGAATATTTAATGACAAAGAACACGTGCCTATGGTAACAGATTAACGCCTTTAGTATATTTGCAATTTAACAAATTATTTTATTGAAAAAATAATACTTAAAGCGGCAGTGTTCTCCTTCATTTTACGAATAATATAAATAATGTGTAAATAAAATTGGTCATTGAGTTACTTGAGATTATGATATGAACTTGGCTAAAATTATTATATTCTCCTATGTGTAGATTAGGTTGCGCCTGCTGCAGAAGTACTGACAAGACATATGGAGGCCGACCAGCTAAGTAAAATAATGGAGAAGCAAGTTTTAAGGAAGGAATTTGCTGAACCCTAACCCATATGATGATAGTTTCTTCCTGCTACTCTGCATTACTATCTAAGTTTTCGTTGATTTTACTATCTATCCATAAACCAATATCATCTAATGTACTAATGAGATCATAATTCTTCGTAATATGTTTCTCATAAAATCTTTGAACCGTATTCTTTTTGATTTTCTTCCAAATTCACGAATTTCCATTTCTACGCGAAGGCACATCTCCAAATTAAGTTACATCGATTTTATAGGTATTTTTCTGATAATCGGTAGATCCCGAGTCAAAATATGATTGATCCCGTCAAATATGATAAGTTAATTTTATTTATTGCTTCCGAAAGCGCACACTTTCAGTATTTTAGTAAAAGATGTTAATAAAATAACCGTAGATTAATTTAATTTTTTGAGCAAAGCAAAAAAATATATATGTATACTGTATAACAGTCAAAACTATAGTGAAGCTCGTTATATTAAATTTGGCCTATAACAGATAATGAACTTTTTTTTATTTCCTCAGTTCACCTTATATTAAATTTTGCTAATTTACTAATAAAATCTCGATATTGTATATAGTGAAATTTTTTAAAAATTTTACTATAAATACTTGTTATAGTGAATATCACGTGAAATCTAGATGCATCGTTAAAACACTTAAAAACAAAATTGGAGTTGGTGGTTCACTCTATTATTGATGACTGAATGACAACAATGAAATTATTTGTATAAGGAACTATTTACAAGATCATATTATGAAATGCCAGATAAAGAAATTATAGGTATAATAATTCCAAATCCTGAAAGATGATACAAAGGAGAATGGAAAATTAGAAATAATACTATTATTAATAAAGAAGCTTTTGAGGAATTTAGAAAAAATAATTCATTGTTTAATCTACTAATGATACACATAGAATTGGAAAATTTTAATGTTTTAAACTCGAAATACTTTCGTTAAAAGAAACTTTTTTTTTTAACTGTAAAAGGAGGAGTCGATGGAAGTAATCATACACATATTAAAGCATAGTTTTTGCACTACACTACTATTTCTTGTTTAATACATAATAATTTTTGAACTTGTTAAAGAATATTTATATTTTGATACGTCAATCCGTATGAATTTACGTAAATGACGTAACACAATATGGTGCAACTCGAGATAAGTCAATAACAAATGTCTGCACTCCTAATCATCTTTAAATTGCGAAGAATTTTTCATTCATATATACTGTACAAGCTACATCATAAAAAAACGGCGATAAACCGTCGTTTTAATAAAATATATTTATTTTTACTAATATTTTAACGCGAATATAATGATTCTATATAATACAGGCTCGTACAATCAATGTAATTATTTATAAAAATAAGTGACAGACGTCAGCTACATTTGGCAAAGACATTTAACTCGAACTCGTAATATTATCTCAACTTTCAGTAATAATGTATTTAATGTAAGCAATTTAATTGTTTATATATAAAGATCTAGTAGATAAGTTTTCTTGCAGATCATCAGAAAATTCCAATAGAATCGAGTAATTTGGCTATGATTTTAGAACGATCAAGAATACTGTATATATGAATAGAGACACACTTACTGAAAATAAGTGTTTAGTTTAAATAACAAAAATTTGTTAAAAAATGGCAGTCCATTCTCTTTTTCCACCAATTCTTACCTGTTTTCGTTATATTCCGATTTGTAAAAACTCTTCCAAGAATATTTATTGCTAATGATTGTGCCTTATTTCAGATTTCCCTTCAAAATGGGATAGGGGGATAATAATTAACTTCACACTCCTGATATAACATACCACAACTTGGTTTCTCAATTTGATTATCAAACCATGACGAGATATGATTATAGTATTATTCCTGTTTAGTAACAGGAAAACATAAAACAACTTAATATTACCGGCCGATTTCGTCAAACCAAACCATCATTTTAGAATTTATATACGGTCATAACTTGATATAACGATGGGTTAAGCCGATTTTGGCGCAATAACGAACTTTTTCATGAGCCTCGATTCTGGTGTATGTATATTTTGGATATACCAGATACTGAATTTTGTATCTTTTTAAAAAGTTTCAAACCCTGTTTATAATCATTTCGATATGTGACGCGTATTTTTTAAAAGTATACTAAATAAATAATCTCGGTATTATAATAATTATTACACGAGATATTCGAGACAAGATTTTCGTTTTTTATTTACGTGTCTTCCTACAAGGATAACATAATCAATGCTAGAGAAAAGGTTGAAGATTCATTTTATTTCAATTCTATAAAATGTGTTAAAATTTGGAAATATAAAATTTTTTTTATTGCAAAAACAAAAATAATAAATAGAACTTTTTTGTTTAACTTATACAGTATTTATGCTTAAAAAACTTAGTTTTATGAATAGATATCAGATGATTTTTGTGTATTGATGTTTCCATTAAAGTTATGGCGGGTAAGTTTCTTTTAATGTGTGAGCGAATTTAAGAAAAATCCTTCTTATAGTACGATGATGAGTGATCGTTAATAGCGGATATATATATAGCAACCCTATTTCTTATTTTGGTGATCAATGAAAAAAAAAAGACAAATACTGTCCCTAGTTATAATAAAGATATGACTATGTCATCAGCTTTAAAGTCACCACTGTTAGTTATATAGCATTTTGAAAAGCCCTTATAATTTGTGAGATGGGTTATGTTCGATTTTACTTGGAAGAGGGGATGATAAAGTTCTTGAAAATGAGCATCTATTAATTAATTAATTCAGTTTAAGAAATAATTATTATATAGGTCATTCAAAATGATGGTGTTTCAAATTAGTTAAAGTATTAATTTATCAGAACGATAACACTTTTATTGGATGTGCTATATCGGTCACAGGGACCTTCATTGATTGGTGAAAAATGACCACTACGTAGCCCATTTTCATCCAATCATTCGGTCCTGTGACCGTAGCTACTCCTCCATCCAATAATATATACAGTCAAACCTTTATATAACGATATGTCGGGTATATCGAATATCGGTATATCGAGATCTGACTGTACAGTATTTACAGTACATTTATTCATTGAATCACAATTAAGCGTAAAGATAAAATTTACAATTTTGAGAATAAATGATTTTATTTAATCCTTATTTTTAAATTTTAAATATTTATTAATTTCCTTTTCAGGATTCTCCCCTCAAAATTTCTATCATATTAATAATGAACAAATCAAATCCTCATGATGTCTTTTCGCGAGCTATCTTTAATTTTACTTAATTCACAAATACTGTGAAAGTCGTGGTAAAAATATTTGGAAATTAGAAAATTGATGGAACAATTTTACTCAACTGTTTCAATGCTAATTTAATTATCGCCGTTTTCAAAATGGTTGATGCAGTTATGTTTGAATAAAAAAAAAAAGAAAACCGAATACCGGACGAATACCGGATAAATACCGGACAAAATATGGATGATAACCGGACGAATATTGGTATTCGAATATTCAATCACAAATAAACTGCCTCAACCATTTTGAAAACGGCTGTAAATAAAACGTGTAGTCATCAATATTAATTCTATATAAAATTATGTTTGCGAGTAACATATGATATAAATATTTTTAATTATATGTAAGAGGAACAATTAACGATAATTACTTTAATACAAAATTTGTGAAAGGGAATTGAAGCTTATAGATTGAAATTTTACGTAGATAACTGGTCGTGTAAAAACATCGAAACCATTTTTTCTGAAAATAAAAAAATCTAAAATTTAGCATATAATGGTACTTAAAAACAAACAAATATTTAAAAATTAGATTTATTCTTATAATAAAATTATAATTATTCTTTGTCTATTTTCTATTTTTATTTTTTTTTATTTTTTTTTTTAGTTACGAAATAGGACCGGGTCTATATCATGTGATTTGATATTGAAATTATGGCATCAAAAAATTAATTACAAATAATATTTCAAGCACTGAATAGTAAAATGAAAACAGAAAGCGTGACATGGATGACGAATTAATAGGGTTGTCACGTAACACTACTCCACTTTAGCGCCTCCCCAAAATGGTAAATATAGTATTCTAAATAACAAAAAGAAAATACCTGAATTTTTAAAATTAATTACGCTATTTATATATATATATATAATGGCGTTTTATTAGATAAAGTTGCGTAATAATTTCTTCTAAGCTTCCATTTAATCTTGTCTAAATATTTATTTTCTATATGTTCATCAAACACATAAATTAAGGGGCTAGCATAAAAGAAATCAAAATAGTTCGTTCATAAGGTGCCTTTAGGATAAGCCATAATCCAATAGAAATAAGTGAATTTGCTAATTTCTTTATATTCAATTGTGTATACATCTTGATCTAGCTATTATTGGATTTTCATTTGTTCGAAACAATGATCGGCACAAAATTTTTTTTTTTACAAAGCAAAAAATACAAGGCAAAAAGGAAACAAACATCAAATGATCGTATTCATAGATACCATTTTCGGAATTAAGATTCAAGATAATAACATTCAAAGAATGCAAAAAAGTTTTCTTTTATATTTACATTCAATGCATGTTTTTTTTAACAAATATAGATTATTGATAACGGATTTTTAAAACTATTTCACATGTATTATTGTTTAACCGATCGCGTTTTAAAAAAAAATTTTTTTTTTTTCGTATTACAATTGAGTAATTTAAATATTTGATATGATAAATATAGAACAGACTTTTTCAATAAATAGTTTTAATAGAACATATATATATTATATTATACAATTTTTTTTTAATAAACGAAACAAATATACATATACATATATACTATACATCAATATCTTATCTAATTTGTAGGATTTACATCTTGTCCTGCAATAATTCCTTCTTATTTTCTATCAGGAATGTTATTCACTTTATTTTTTTTATTCCTTTTGCGTAAAATAAAGATTCCGACCAATAAGCAAATACCACCAATTAAACACCCTATGACCGTATAAATTATAACAAATTCTTTACTATTATTATTATTAGTTGAAGATGTTATTGATTGTATTGGTGATTTTAGTGGAACAGATGCAGGATCAAAGATATTTGACCATTCATATATATCATTATTTCTAATATCAAGAAATAAAACATCACTATCGTTTGATTTTTCATAGCCAATTCCTATTAAAAAAATAAGTTATTATAACTAATAATCCAATTAAATTTGATGATACTGAACAATAACATATTTACCAAATGTTACAATCACATAACCGGAAATTACATTTGCTTTGTGCCAACATCTGGATGCTGGAGTTTCTCCAATGACATAAGGAACTTTCCATTCGAAATTTGTTAAATCTAATACATAAAGTGCATCTTTAGGACTAATACCAAATCCTCCAAAGATGATCACCCGTTTACCGTCCAATCCTAAAAATATAATAAATAATTAATCAAAGATTTAATCAAATTCATTTGAAATATTTACCAAGAACAGCGGAAAAAGCATCTCTTTTAGAAGGTATTGTTCCGGAAGTCATCTAAATTTAATAAATTAAATCATTTTAATTAAAGAATTATCATTGTAAATTCAAAGTTTATTTAACGTTAAATTACTTTTTTGCTCCAAACATCATTAATTGTATCATATAAATAAATCTACTAAAACAAATAAAATGCTTTTTAATATTACAAATATAATAGTTTACTAGTATATAAAAATTAGATACTGTATACCTCATCTAAAGGTAAATGGGCATCACCATTTACGCCACCTAAATGATAATTACCCATTATTAATAAGTATAGAACCTATTAAAACATAATTTAACTCTCACCAATATAAATGATTTTATTATTATTCGGTAAAAAAGTCGCTCCATAATTTCTCCTTGGAGATGGCGCATTAACTGAATTTCCTTTTCCCCAATTAAGATTTATTGTATCTAAAATAAGCATATCATTTAAATCGCCATCAATATTATTAGTTGCTCGTCCACCAAATAAATACATTTTTTTTCTTATAGTCTACAACTCCTTGTAATTGATTTTTTCTAGTAATAATATCATTATTGGTTGTTTTTAGACTGGTCCATAAATTCGTACGTATATCAAATGAATAAATTAAAGGATCAGTAAAATTATCTGAATTTCCGGAATACAAATCAACTTTTCATTATTTGTACCACCATTGACAGCCGCAGCACCTCTATGTGACGGAACAATATTAATAGTTGTTTCATTATTCAAATACATATCTTTAATATAAAATGGAGCATCAAAATCATAATAAAAAAATTGGTTTCCTGTATCATTATTATAATTGCTACGACCACCCAAAATATACAAGTTAGAACCAATAAATGTAGCTGTATGAAGATATCGATAATGATTCCTAATACTCAGATGATCATCGTGAAACTTTGGTTTAAAAGTTCTCATTTGACCATTTATTTCAACTAATAGCTGAATTAAAAGCCATAATACAATGTATACCGAAGAATTTTTTATCATGATAATATACAGTATGTTTAAAAATAGTATAGTAATAAAATACAGCGTTTCAAAAGAAAGTTTATATTTTTAGTGAGCGTTACCGCATAAATATAGGTATTTATTTTGTTTATTGCTCTAAACTTAATTTGGTACGAACTCATCCTTTATTCTGTTATCCATTCAAGAAAAATAGTAAATGGCTTGCAATCTATGTCGATCATATACAGCTAAATTTTTTTTTTTTTTTGATGTATAATCGTTCTAATCGGTATTTTAGTTCAATAAAAAAGATTTTTTATTATTAAACAATAAACAATCTTTATCTTTAAATCACGATAAATGAGTTCAATTTTCGAATTAAGGCAACATACATGCATTTGTAAATGAATCCCTAGAAGGTCCATCATTTGCCATTGTCGTACAATTTCGCTGATCAAAATTTAAAAAATGAATATTTGATTGTGTTCCATTGTGTAGATGCTAAATTTGTAACCTTTCTTGCTATGAAACCTGAATGTGTGCATAAACCTATTTTGATTGAATATAAATATATAATGATGACCTCTTTTCATCCTTATGTAATCTAATTGGGTAAAAAAAAAATTGTTTTTAATGACAGTAATTTTTATATTTAAAAGATTTTACTTGATGACTGGCTTTTTTTTTAAAAAAAAATTAAGATTTAAATAAATTTTTAATATAGTTTCAGTATTGATAAATTTATTTTCAAAATAACAGTTTGAACTTGACCTTACTCGTTTATAATATATGGTTTACGGCAAAGATTATTATAGATTTATTTAAAAATTATTACAATAAAAATATACAAATATTCTGAATATTTAATAACTATATAACAAATATGAACATTTAACTAATAAAAAAAAATAAAATAATTAACAAAAACAACCCTTTTGCTTTACTTTAACAGTTATATTTCGACTTCTGCAAGCTAAACAAATGGATATCAACATGAATATCAAAGCTGCGATTGCAAGACCAAATCCTGGTCCAAACTTTTTATTAGGACTTATCACTCCACCGGTAAATTTTTTAACGTTTTGTTCAAACTGTTCTTTTTGACTACTATCATCATTAAAAATGAGAATATCACCTATAATCGCTAAAAGAACGATAATAGATCCAATTAACGAAATGATTGCAAAAATTTTTTGAATACAACCATCTTCAGAAGGATTACAAATTGAAACAATTCCGATAATAACCAATACCAATGATACTATTAAGGCTAAAAATAATATATATCCATTAATAATAATCTTTTTTAGAAAATTTATATACATTAAATATATTTACCAATAGGATGCATAGCCCCCAAGAATCTTGTACCAGAATTTCCAAAATCGCTAATGAGTCCACCTTTTGTACAAGAAAACAATTTTTCAAGATCTTGTAGTTTAAAATTTTCGTTAAAACTATTCTGTACGCAAGAACCGTATAATCCCAATGTTGTTGTTATATTATTAATTTCATATTTCATAATGAAAATTGATTGAATAACGCTTGTACCCAAGTTCACTAGTAAGAGAAAGATAAACGAGCCTAGAGAAAAAAAGGCCGCTAAAATGTTTATTGTTCTAGCAGAGACCATTTTTATTATTATTACGCGAAAGATATAAATTGGTTTTTAAAAGTGTTTAAGAGTGTATTCCAAAAAATAGAAGAAACTACTGTACACTTCAGTAAATTCACGGAAATATTGGTTGTATTTATATTTCAAATGTTTGAAAACTTTTACACGTCTAGAATCATTAGATAAAACCAATTTAGATTTCATTTAGAACGAACAGAAGTTTTTTTTAGATCAATAATTACCAAAATTGTTTTATTTCCTCGCTTATCATCGATAATCTTGAATGCGAAGCAAAAAAAAACTTTTTTCTTTTTAAAAATTTTTTTTCTGCATAGCAACATGTACCGCCTGACGCCAGACATGAATGAAATATCTTATATAATAGTATGATCAAATCTAAACTTGGATATACCATTTGAAAATACAATAATACCGGAGAATAGTATTTAGCAATTTTTAAAAATAAAAATTTTTTAGCAAACCTAAAGATATAAATTCTTGAAACATTTATTTTGATATTATTCTTCACACTCCTAGATTTTCCAAAATAAGGTGATTTTGATACAAACAAAATGTGATATTTACAATTAAATGAATAATCGAAACAACTTGAATCAGGATCTAAATAACCTTCGACCAAACGTTGTTCTAAAAAATCTATTAAAAAATTTTCCATTAGAATTGATTGCGTTATAATTAGCGTAGGATTTATGTAATGAAATGTATGTGTACGCACCTTTGCATGAGTTCTCGAAACATTTTTCAGCTTTGTTATTTTAAAAATAAATCATAAAAGATTTACCAATGATATCTATTCAAAAATAATAAAATTCTATTGGAAACTAGGAAAATGGATAAATGCTTGTCCTGCACAAAGACAGCTGCTCAAATCATTTGTTGTTAAAAGAAATGATTTCATAATCTTAGTGTATTAGATAATTATAATTAGACAATTTTAATAAGACCACAAATAAATAAGAATTACGGAAAAATCCATTACGCTATGGTACTGTATACAGTAGTAGTACATCACCCAGTTCTCTTGGTCTTAATCAAAGTATTATCGGTACTTATAGGAGGCAGGAGATTTAGCAGTGAAATTTTGGCCAAAATTAGTACCTGGAAAACGATCTCTTTTAGAAGAAAATTTTCTTAATGCTGTCTAAAATTCAGTAGTAAAACGCAAGTATCGTTAATTAAATTATATATATTACCAAATTAATTTTAATATCAGATAATAAATTAGCAACATATTGTCATATTGATGTTGGTGCATTAACTAAACTATCTACCTTTACATCCCGCTCCATAAATATATCATTTCATAATCTCATCGTCTGTTAAGCCAAATATTCTAGTAGCATTAGCTCCAGATGTGTATGGAATAAAAATAATTTAACATTATTTGACCCGTACTTTAATTGACATTGCAACATGATGAAGTGGAATTATGTCAATATTCGATAAGTCTTGCCATTATAATTTCTAAGGTTTATAAATGGAACGGGAAAAAAAAGTATTTTGATTATAAGAGCATCAATTGACAGTGCAATTCAACTAGTGAAACCCATGGCACGAAATTGAATAAAGTGTCTGAATATTTTTTTTTTTTTTTTTTGGATTTTTCTTGATATATAATATTTTTGATCTCATTTTTTCAGCCGATCTGCAGGACTGAATAAATGAGGTTACAAAATTAGTTATGGACTATAAAGCATCCATTTTCAAATTTGATTTCAGTTAAATAACAATGAAATTACTCATTTATAGATAGATAACATTCACAATATAAACCGTAGCAAATACAGATAATTTCGTAACATGATCTTAGTTTTCGACCTTCTATAATTTGTTACATTCTTTTCCAATTAAAATAATTGTTTCTCAAAATAAAGGTGATATCACATAAAGTGGAATTTATATACATTTAACTATAGCGAAATACAGCCTAGACGCAAGAAAAAAAAAATGAAAATGTAAAAATGTATTAAATTGCCGATCCTGCCTAAGAACGGCACTCTTTGACACCATTATAATGTTTAGGAAAATTAAATTTAGAAATTAAATTGTCAATCT